>VXBZ01012987.1:3632-24781 GCA_013399135.1 Heliornis fulica | reverse complement strand
CCCAGCCCCGTTCCCCATCCCTGTCCCTTATCTGTCCCCATTTTAGTATGTTGAATTTTGGGGGATGCTTAGGAGCATTACTGACCAAATCCCTCTTTTTTTCCCCCATTGAGAGGGTTGCTCAGGCATTTTTCCTTCAGTTCGGTGGGTTTGGGAGGAAAAACTGCAGCCAAGAGATGCTTTTTTTTTTTTTTCCCTGCAACTCAATACTGTGACTCCTGTGAGATTTTCTCCTGTAAATTTGGGATTTTTAGGGTTTAGAAAAGGAAACTGTGCAAATTTCCTCTCCCCAAAGATAGGGAGGATGGGTGATAAATTAAAAAAAAATCAAGTAGGAGAAATACAACTAGTTCCTCACCATCAAAAGGAAGGTTTTGGGGAGGAAAAATGCTGAGAAAAAAGAGGTTTGAGGGGAAGCATTGCATTGGCATGCAGAGGCTATGCAGGTGATCACCCTCACTGTCAAAAATGTGCAAAAATGAAGCAGAAATGATGGGAAAAGCAGCTTTTTTGAGGGAAAAAAAAGCTTTAATAATGACAGGGTTCCTTGAAAGGGGTGTAATATGGAGCTTCGTTTATACTAGGCATGATCGCACTCAATGAGCAACATTTCCTTGTTGAAAATTCAAGTCTGTGTAAAAATCCATATGTTTTCCATAGTCAGTTACAAGAAAAAGGCAAAGGGAAGTCAAGTCTATAGCTGTCTCATCGTCAAAGTTAGCAAAAAGAGGTTGTTCTAAAGAAAAGAAGCATTTTCAGCAGCAAAACGGATGAAAGCAGCAGTTTAGGTAGTTACATCAGGGCAAAAATAGAAAATTAAATGAACGTGAAATTTTACTTATTTAATCATTCTATAAACTTACTTAAAAAAAATGAATAAAACTTGGGTGGATATGTTGATTTTCAGTATTTCCAGCACAGAAAGAAATTAAAACACCTCTGCACCCACGCCCCACCCCCCAGCCCCCCTCCCCTTTTTAGATTGATACACCTAAGAAAAAAAATAATATTAAAAATACTATTTTTGACAATTAAAAATATTTCTTTAAAAGCATCACAGCTTCAAAACCTGGGCTGGAGATTTTTTAGGATGATTGATGAAAACTTCCATCTCCTGATGTCCTGGGGATGTTTTGGGCTCAGAACCAGCGTTTTCAGCCTGTGCGATGGAGATAGAGAAATTTCCCTGTGAAACACTAAATTTTGCTGATTTGGGAGATTTTCTTCCCCCGAAGATCTTCACTGTTGCCGCTCCATAGACTTGATATATTTGGTCATAGCCTTGAAAAAAACCCCTAAAACAAGAGGGATTATTCTATTTAAACCTGCGGGAAGCGTCCTTCTTTGCCTGGCAAGCACCCGCTGACTCCAGCAAGGGATTTTCTTCCTAAAGAAGGGAAAAACCCCCAGAAATTAATACAACAAGGAATATAACTGGGACAGGATGTGCATCATTGAGCCAGAGGCACCTCAGAATTTTCTGCTTTAACCACGAGCCTGGCAAAAAGACACAGATTTTTTTCTTTACTTACTAATTTTTACTCCTGGTTTTTCTAAGCATTTTAAAAAATGTCTTTTTTTGTTACAATTAAAAAAAACATATTTTAGGTATATTTTAAACATATTTTTATGCTCTTTCAAGCTTTTACCATTTTTCATATTTTTGCACAATTATTTCACAGATTTTTAAACTTACAAAACCTTTTTGAATTATAACTAGTATTTTTGGACATTTATAGGTAGTTTTTTTCCCCTCCTCCAATAAATTTTGATTACTAAAAAATTTAAAAATTCCTGTCTGCATTATTTCCAATGCCTGCAACTTTCTTATCCAAATCCAGCCACTTTCCCTCCTCATTTTCCCGTTTTCCCACTGCAAAGATGCTTGTGCTCCCGAGCTAGAAACCCGCTGCCTTTTTCCTCCTTTCCCATCCCCACCTGTTCCCTTTAATGCCATTTTTGGCTGCAGTTTTACCTTCCTCCCTGCCCAGCATCCCCATCCGGCTGCAAATCCTCACATCTGAGCATCCTCTCACCTCTTTTTCCATTGACTTGGGATTATTTTTATTTATTTTTCATTATTTTCATTAGGCCAAGGTGAGGTAATGGCTTTGAAACAGCCAGAGAGGAGGCTTTTTTTTTCTGTGGGTAATAGCCAAATTAGTTGCAGACTTGGCTGGAAACAGCCAACTTGGCAGGATTTTGGGGCTCCAGCTGCTGGAGAGGGTGTGAAAAGGGTTTTGGCATCTTGGGAAATGAGCGTGACATAGGGAAAAAAAAATAAAAAGGTGAAAAGAAAATAGGGAAAAAAGAATCATAGAATCCTCTAATGTGTTCTGTTGGAAGAGACCTTTGAAGTCATCTAGTCCACTTTCCTGCAGTGAGCAGGGACATCTTCACTAGATCAGGTTGCTCAGAGCCCCATCCAGCCTGACCTTGAATGTCTCCAGGGATGGGGCCCCCATCACCTCTCTGGGCAACCTGGCCCTGTGATACACCATCCTGAGAGTGAAGAATTTTTCCTAACCTTTTTCCTAACCTCTTTCCAACCTAAATCTCCCCTTTTCTATTTGAAAACCATCACCCCTTGTCCTGTTGCGCCATGCCCTGGGTAACAGTTCCTCTCCAGCTCTCTTACGGGCCCTTTCAGGGACTGGAAGGTGGCTAGAAGGTCCCCCCAGAGCCTTCTCCAGGCTGAACCAGCCCAACTCTCTCAGCCTGTCTTCTTAAGTGAGATGCTCCAGTCCTTGGATCATCCTTATGGCCTCCTCTGGATCAGCTTCAAGAGGTCCATGTCCTTCTTGTGCTGAGGGCTCCAGAGCTGGACACACTATTCCAGGTGAGGCCTGCCCAGAGCAGAGCAGAGGGGACAATCCCCTCTCGGTCTGCTGGCCACACTCCTGGGGATGCAGCCCAGGATGGGGCTGGCCTCTGGGCTGCAGAGGCACACTGGTGGCTCATGTCCAGTTTTTCATCCACGTGTCACCCCAAGTTCTTTTCCTCAGGGCAGCGTTCCAGCACATCATCTCCAAACCTGTATAGATAACAGGGGTTGTCCCGACCCAGGGGTAGGACTCTGCACTTGGCTTTGTTGAACCTCCTGAAGCTCATCTGGGCCCACTTCTCCAGCCTGGCCAGGTCCCTCTGGGTGGTTCTGTTAACCTCACCACAAAAGGTGCCATTTCCTGCCCCCTGCCTGCTGTAGTAATTTTCAAGGGAGATAATAGGGAGAAAAGCAGGAAAATACTAAAAAGGATGGGGAAATACTCAGTGGCATGCCTGGATCATCCCAAACTCTGCTTGCATTTTGGATTTAGATAGAAAATGGAGGGACAAAAAAGAGAAATCCGAAGTTCTGGAGTAGGAATCTCAAATTTTCACCAATTTATTTCTCAGTGAGGAAGAGGAAAGGGATGGAAATCAAACCTGGGTTGGAAATTAAATAGCAGCGGGTGCATTTACAGGTGCTGGAGCCAAACTTTGGAGTTATGAACAATAAAGGAGATTAAAAAGAAAAAAAAACAAGAAAAAATAGTGCTATATTGGCAGCAAAAGGTCAGGTAGGAGATATTAAAGTCAAACATTTTAAAAGCAAAAGGTGGTATGGTTTTGGCCTGGCTCGCATTTATGCAGCTTTTAAGGGAGGTGAGAAATCTGCTTCTTTTCATGGCAGAAAGCAAAGTGTAAGAGTCAGTATGGTTGGAGAAGACTGAGGATATACATACGGGTTGTATATGTATATGTATATGTATATGTATATGTATATGTATATGTATATGTATATGTATATGTATATGTATAAAAATGTTTATAAATAAGCACAGAAATAAAGTAATATGTCTATTAAATTACATGATACATACAATATTGCTGTATAAACAGAAAGAAGTATATCTCAAGTAGTATCTAAGAGGTATTATATTTCTATATAAATACAGAAGTATAGAAGTATATTTGATGAATAAGTTATGCATATAACATTTAGCAAGAAGCAGAGGCTTCCCCAGCTCAAGAGAGGCTTGATTAGCAAATGTTAATTATTTTACACCATTTCCACACCAGAGCAGGCGAAATACCCACTTTGTCTTCACTTTCCACTAAGATTTAGAGCTAAAACCAGAGGATTTTGGGGGTAGATGATGTGTTTGATGCACTTCAAATTTTCCTTGAACTGTTTCTGGTTTTAAGTGAGTCTTACGAAGATAAAGGATCTGTCTGCAGCCTGGCAGCAAATAATTCAAATTTCTTTAGTGCAATAGTTAATTTTAAGTGGAAATTGCCCCGAAATATGTGCGGTCCTGAACATGTTGGGGCAGAATTTTGGGAGACGATGCTGGAAGGACGCGCAGTAATTTGAAGATGTGCTGAGGCAGATGCATCTCACACCTTAGACACATATAGTTATCTGAATTAATTGCCATTTTAGGTAGCAGAATGACTTATCACACAGCAGATTCCCATTGCATCAGGGCAACACCGGGGCTAAAGATGGGCAATTTGGGCATGGGTTAAATAAAAAAAAAAGGTTGATTTTTTTTGATTGGGAGGTGTTTAAAAATTACTCATCCTTGGGCTTGGCAAGTTGGAAGAAGCCCATGTAATTTTGGAAGGAAGTTTAAAATGCCTGTGTCTAGACAATAATACTGGCTTTGAAAATAGAGTCATGGCAAGCAGGAGACACATGTTGCAGCTGATGCAATCTAGGACTTTCTGCAAAGCAGCCCTTGATGAATTACCTCCCGCCTTGGCCTTGCCGGCGGTGCCCGTAGGGATGTTGGGATTTTTTTTTCCCCCTGTTTTCCCCAAGTAAAAAGTTCAAAAAGTGGGAAAACCCTAAACCTGATGTTTTGCAGCACTAGGTGAAGTCTTTTCCCACCCACCTCCTCCAAACCCATCCTGCTCAGAGCCCCATCATGGGGCCGCCTCTTCCTAAATGAAAAACAATTCAATGCCTAAGGTGCAGAAGTGCGGCAAACCCTGGGTTTGTTTTATTTCCTTCCCCTTTCCCCCCCTCCCTCTTCTTTATTTCCCCCTCCTCCCAGATGACGGCCACAGCCCAGCAGCCTACCAAGGCACAGCCCGTGCATCTTGCCACGCCGGCGGCAGCCGCCAACGCGCCGGTACCTGCCGCAGCTGGTGACCCCCAGGCGCAGCTGGAGGCCGACAAGCGAGCCGTCTACAGGTGATGCGAGATAATATCAGCGGGCATTAATTAATTAATGCATTATTTCATTAATGCATTAGTTACCCTAATGCATGATTCATGCATCGAGGTGGCGATGCATTAATTAATGCATTGGGTAATGCATCGACTCGGCGATGCATTCATTAGCATGATGCATTATTAATCTGCTATTATTCTAATGCATTAATTAACAGGCAGGAATTGGGGGGGGGGATTAGCAATTAGCTCCTTTTTAGCAATAATAACTGTTGATAATAACACATGGTGGTGGAGCACCTTGTTTTGCAGCATCTCCCCTCTCCAAAATATTCTCCCCCACCCCCACCAAACCCCCCAGATAACCTTTTTTATGGGGCCAAACCATGTGATTTTGGGCCAAAAGGACTCCCAGAAGGAGTAAAGTCACTTATTAACCTGAAACCTGCAGTTCATGAATCTGCCACCCACCCGTGCGCTGGGGGCAGCGAGGGGCGCGGGGTGGAAGAGCCTGTCCCCCGCCCAGTCCCTATTTTTGTGTCACTTCGGAGCTAATACTACCTAATATTGTAATATATGTGTTAGTGTTAGTGTCTAATTGTAGTAAGTAATGTTATAATTATGTAAACAGTATAATTATAGAAGTAATATGTAATTATGTAAGTGATATGTGATTATTTACTCTAATGTATACAGTAAGGATGTCTCAGTAATGTATATTTTAATAGAATTAAGGTTTATGGTTCTGGTTTAACCCCTCTGGAAATGACCAGGGCAACGAGGGATTGTGAACTAAATAACCTGCAGCTCACAGTGAAGAAATGGAAATATTGTGACTCCAAATATTCAAATATCACAAGTCAGAAAGATCCGGAAAGGCGGATGAAGGCATGGGATAAACCCACCGTTTTCCCAGGAAAAGGCAAAGGATTATTTGAAAAAGGATCCCAAGGTTGTTTTGTGTGATGTAAATAAATTTCTCAAGGCAAAAGAGGTCATTCAAGAAAAAAAAAAACCAACTACAGGAAACCTTTTCTTCACGCTCCTGCGAAGATTTTTGCATTGTTCATGGGATACCGAACCCCAGAAAAATGGGAAAAAATCTGTGGCAGGTCCCATGCAGGGATTCTGTTTCCCAGTGTGGATGCTTGGTTTTGGCTACCAGACAAAACGAGACAAAAATAGATTTTTATCTATAAAAACATACTCAATGAGCCTTTTTTTTTTTTGTTTGGCTCTGTGCAAAATCCCAAGATTACCTATTTCTGCATCGTGGATATGGCATGTGAGGGATCTATTTCTTTTTTTTTTTTTGCCAGAAGGGCAAAAAAAAGAAATAGATTTTTGCCCTCTTCCCACAGTGATGGATTTTTGTTAATTTTCAGTAATTGCACCAAGGCAGAAGGCTGTAAGTGTTGGTCCATCAACCTGGAGGGAAATCGTCGGGAAAACGCAATGGGAAATATAAAAAATGCTGGACAAGTCACCCCACTGGTTTTATGCTCCAGCAGGAGGTTTATCACCCATTAAAAAGAAAAAAAGAGAAGAAAAGGAAAAAAATTAATCCTCCCCCCTCCCTCCTTGGCACTGGGAGCATCTTCACTGGGACTGGTCCAGCAGCATCACTTCTTCACTGCTGTGTTTTTTTACTCTCCTATTTTATTCCTGGGGCTGGGACTTCCCAATGGATTTTGGACCTGTGAAGATGCTGCTCCCTGAAGAACCGATGCTTAAACTATTCCAGCACCGCCAAACAGATTTTTCCAAATGGGAAATGGCTTTCTTTCCATGAAGTTTCTTGCTGTGGGATAGAGTGGAGCTGGGTTTACAAACAAAGAAGATGCAGCAGGTTGTGATGTGCCCACGGTGCCGCTGGCTCGTAGGCAGAGCCGGTGGAAGGTGGGAAATGAGGCCATTAGAGGAATTCATTTCTCTTTATTAGCCCCCGTCAAACCTGTTTTATTAGTGGCCGTGAACGACCTCTCTCCTGCAGGAAAATGTCAGGGTCGGTTCAGCCCTTTTATTTCGAGGATTCCCTGGGAAAAGTGCATTTGGCAAAAGCACCTTTCCACCTCAGAACTCTTCCTTGTGCTGTGGGAGTGATTTTCTGCCTCTGTAGCGATTGGGGAAATTCCCCTGTCTGAGGATGCCCCGGTGCATCCTGGATATCCATCTATTCCCCCCCGCCCATTTCATAGCAAAGCTGGGCTCTAGCACTCAGTTTTTACGCCATGCAAATGCCTGTGGTGGCCTTTCCTGGCCTGACATTGGCACAGGAATGGAGAAATTTGTGGGCTTTTAGTGTTTTGGTTTTTTTTTTTTCCATGCAGAAAGGAATAAGAACTGCAATGGGAATTCAGCGTGTAACTTGTGGCAGAGCCCCACATGTCACTGCTCCTCAACGCTGCCATCAGCGAGGGGCCTCCGTGCTGTCCTTTATCCCATCCCTCGGCATTGTGCCCTTTCCCTTCCCTTCCCTTCCCTTCCCTTCCCTTCCCTTCCCTTCCNCCTCCCCTCGCTGCCATTCACGGGGGTCAGTAGCGCCACCTCCCCGTTACTAACACCGAGGAGCGCAGAGCAATGCCAGCACCGGTATGAATTCCTCCTCCACCCCTCAAAGCAAAGGAGTGACAAATTGCTCAGGGGCTTCACTCCCTGTGTCCCCCCACCCCCCCCTAAAAACAAGAGAAAAAATCCCCATCCTTGGGGGAACTCGGTGCCTTCGTTTCCAGTGGACGGAGCGGCTCTGGAGATGGCGGCCGGCCTCTGCCTCTGGGCTGCCGCTTCCTAATTCCCAGTAATTCATCCCGCTGCCTGGAATTTGCCTTTCATATCCCCCGGCTAAACCCCGCCGGGGCCGCCGAAATTATGAAATTACTTCACACCCCCCCTCCCTCCTCCTCCCCCGCTCCGTCCCCTGCTCCAGCCTCGGTGAATCTTGCATTAAACCGGGATCAGGACAGATTAAACTCTAATATGCTGCAGTATTAGCGGCTGCAAATGAAGACTTAGTGGAGGGGTTTAACCCCTTCGCTTGACTCTGGCTCAGAAAAGACCATGGGGAGGTGATTCCTAATCATCTTTTGGACCATCTTTTTGGAGCTAAAATGGTGGAGCGGATGCCATTGCACTGGGATAACTGGGATGCTGGGAGGGGACCACCCTTGGTGCAGCGTTTTGCATTTCTCACTTCAAAGTCGACGTAAATAATGTGTATTTTTCTTCAATTTGCACAGCTGGAGAGGCTCATCGAGGGTTGTGCTAGCTCATGGTCTTCATCCCCTTGTTCTCCTCCTGCTTTGGTATTGTCAGTGTATTTGCATGTTGTATTGCATCAGTCATTAGAGAGAATCCTGGACTTGCAAATCTTTGTTTTCTGAGACACCTGGGGTGAGAAAGAAGTGGGATTTGAGCCGTTGTCATTTATGGATGTGGAGATATATGATGCAAAGACACCTCTTAGTGGAGTAGCAACCCATAGCCAGGTCAGTCTCTAAGATGCTACAGACATGTAGAAATACCAGGTCAATCCCATCCGGCATCTCTGACCAGGAGACACATTGTGGGGTAAATTATTACCATTGATGACCAAGTGCTGATATCAGTCACCAAAATGCAGAGACATCGGGACAGCAGACGGCTCCAAGACACCACCCTGAAGCCAAATCTTTTCTCCAGTGGCAAAACATTTTGAAAACACTGGCTGTTGCTGTGATGGAAAGCACCAAGATGTTGGAGCAGTCATTGCCTGCTGGAGAGTGTGATTTTTGCAATTTCAAAGCTTTCTTTTTTTGTTTTTTTTTGGACATAGTTGCAAAAGGTCTAGAGGGAGCACTTCCAGCATTGGCTTGGGAATGATGTTTGCACCACCAGGTGCAGGCTGGGAGGGGATGGATGGATGGATGGATGGATGGATGGATGGAGTGGAGTAAAAATGAACAGAGGACCTAAACCAGTGGGCATTACAGGTGGTCTTCTTTGTCATCTGCAGGCACCCGCTGTTCCCGCTGCTGACTCTCCTCTTTGAGAAGTGTGAGCAGGCGACGCAGGGCTCTGAGTGCATCACCTCAGCCAGCTTCGACGTCGACATCGAGAACTTTGTTCACCAGCAGGAGCAGGAACACAAGCCCTTCTTCAGTGATGACCCTGAGCTGGACAACCTGGTAGAGGCGACTGGGGCTCGGTAGATGATTTTTGGGGGGTGGGGATAAGGTAGGGGATGAGGAACAAATTATGGAGATATACCACCTTGGACAACATTTTGGGGCTCTGTTAATAGTGTTTGCCACCGTGGCGATGTTCTCCACTGACCTTATGAGGTCTTCTCTGAGATGTTTTCCATAAGATCCCCTGTGAGAACAAACCTCTACTAATTTTTGTCTAGTTTTCCCACACAAACACCATGGGGTCTGGGTGCTTCCTGGAAACAGTCTAGGTCAGTTGCTGGTTTGTGCCCCAAAATTCGCACTCTTTGCAGGAAATACGGCTCTTTGGTGCTATGTGCAATTGTGTCCATCTTCTTGTCTGGCACCATCTTGTTTCAAGTGTGATGGCCAGCTCGTGTCTTAGAAACAAGGCAAAATAAGGGCTTTTCAAAAAAACCTGAACTCTTTTTTTTTTCTGAAAGTTGCTTCAGAAGCCTGCTCAGGCTGTACCTTTTCTGTTCCAGGGACCTCAGGAAACATCCCTGAATCCCATTATTTTGTTCAGAAAGCCTCTATATGTGGTCTCCATGGCAAGCATGTAGGTGAAGGGGTCTATGGCATCATCCTGGTGTATCCTCCCAGCACTGCAAGCAGATTTTTAAGGTCAAAAAAAGCAGTTTCACCCAATCCTGATGATGCAGAGCAAAAGATACATTCAAGTGATGGTATGCCTCCAGGGATGTGCTGCAGAGGGCTTTCCATCCCAGAAAAGAAGCAAAATCAGGCAATTCACAGGCAGCCTTTCCCAAACATTACAGATATTAAGAAGGTGGTTTTGTTTGATGATTTGTTATGAAGTGAAAAAGAACGAGCAAGGCTCATTCACATGCAAAACCGACTTCTTTCCTAAAACCACAAGAAACAGTCTGTGGTGGTTTGACCCCGGCTGGAGGCCAGACTCCTACCGAAGTCACTCCATCACTCCCCTTTTCATCAAGACAGGGGAGAAAATACCTACTGAGAGGCTGAGGAGTGAGATAAGGACAGGGAGAGATCATCCTGCAATGAGCTTCACGGGCACAACAGACTCAACACAGAAGAAAGGACAGAAACTCTCTACTTTATGACACTGCCCTGCACACACAGAGACCAGAGTCACTTAGTGAGAAGCACAAACAGCTCTTAAAACAGCCCCCCCTGCCCCTCCCTTCCCTGCAGACTGAACTAGATCCGTAATTTCTCCTCCTCAGGATGGGGGAAATGGGGAGATGGGGCCTTCAGTCCGTTCCTCACGAGTTGTTTTCCTTCGTGGGACGTGCATTCCTCACGCTCTTGCCCTGCTCCATCCCACCCACGGCAGGCAGTCCTACACCATCGTGTCCAGCGTGAGTCCTCTCCCACGGGGCTTCATCTCTTCACCTGCTGCCCCAGCGTGGGTCACGTCTGTGGG
The DNA here is from genome assembly GCA_013399135.1 of Heliornis fulica. Classification (NCBI taxonomy): domain Eukaryota; kingdom Metazoa; phylum Chordata; class Aves; order Gruiformes; family Heliornithidae; genus Heliornis; species Heliornis fulica. The sequence continues at coordinate 14,025 of VXBZ01012987.1, read as the reverse complement.
GTGCAGCCATAGGAGCAGAGAATGTCTCTCAGTCCCTCAGGCCCCAACTGCTCCAGCCTGGTCCCCCAAGGAGTCCCCCAGCAAACCTGCTCCGGTGTGGGCCCGGAGCGCCTCCTGTGCCCCTTCTTCACCGAGCCGGGTGTCTGCAGGGTTTCTCACAGCTTCTCGCTCCTCCTCTGGTGGCAGCAAGTGTCCTCTTGCGGGTTTGTTCTCTGAGATGAGGTTCCCAGAGGTGCCGTGACCGTCAGTGACGGGCTCGGCCTTGGGCAGCGGCGGGTCTGGCCTTGAGCCCGGCTGGTGTCGCCTCTGTCGGGCCTGGGGAAAGCTCCCAGGTGCTCCTTGCAGAAGCCGCCCTCCTGCAGCCCCCCCCACCAGAACCTTGGCACACAAAACCACAACTCAGTTTCAAGGTGGATTAAAATCTCGCATCTTCTGGCCCAATTTCAGCTCGTGGAGGAGAGTTTTGTGACATCCCTAAATCAGTGCTGGCTTGGCAGTCTGCAGGAAGCCCTTCAGAGTTTACAAACCATGCAAACCCTGTTTGCAGATTACTGAGCCCATTTTGCAATGTCTTGTAGCCAAGAACGGACACTGATTTGATCAAAAAAAAAGTACAACATTTTGGATGGTTTCAGCTTTGGGACTGAATACACATTGAATATTAAAGTGCACCAATAAATCCCCATCACAGAATCTTTTACGTTGGAAAAGGCGTTTACCATCAACAGAATCACAGAACGATGAGGTTGGAAAAGACTGTAGAGATCATCAAGTCCATGTTACCTCATACCTGTCCTCTCCTAACCATCTCCCCATCTGTTCAATACACCCAGGGGTGGGGACTCCACCCCCTCCCTGGGCAGCCTGTCCCACACCCCCACAGCTCTTTGGGGGAAGAATTTCTTCTGACATCTCATCTGAACCTGCCCTGGTGCAGCTTGAGGCCATTCCCCTTGTCCTGTCCCCTGTCCCTGGGCAGAAGAGACCATCGCCCTCCTGTCTCCAACCTCCTCTCAGGTCATACCAGGCAGGGAGAAGGTCTCCCCTCAGCCTCCTGCAGACACTTCTCCTGATCATTTGCACCATCACATAAAGATCATCACATAAAATTAGAGAAAAATGGGTGCAATAACTAAGCAAGAGGAGAGAGATTGAGACAGTTACAAAAAAGGCTAAAAAAAAAAAAATTAAAATTTTGGGGGAAGAAAACCTGTTCCTACACATATCAAGGTGAAATATCTCGAGCAAACATTCACAAAGCTTATTTTCATTGGTTTTTTTTTTTGTGTATTCTTTAAAAAACCCCCATACCAATCATGTTTTTGGGCACTTACTGGAGCAGTTCTTGCTGATGAGGTAAAATTTGGCTCTGGGAAGTTGCACTGATCCCATGTATGATCTTGCAGCACTAGATATATTCTCATATATAAATATCTATATTTCTCCTATTTCTAGGACAGATCTGTAGGTATATATTCTATCCAATGCCCAGAACATCTCCAAGAGCCATACAAATCGCTCAGTGTGGTTGGCCTCCATCAAGACAGAGGAGATGGTTAATGGGATACCGAAGGACCATTCCTGTTGATGGGAAGCACCAACAGGAGGAAATTTTGAATGAAAAGTCTTACTTAAAACTCAACATTCAGTCCTATTCCTCAGCTGACACACTTTCTCTATTTGCATTTTTGGTTATTTTTGGAGGGGGTGTGGGGTGTGGGTTGGGTTTTATTGTTTTGGGGTTTTTTTTAACTCCCCCGATTCCCCGGAAATCGGTCATGGCAAAGCAGGGATGAAAAGGCCAGCGGCATTAGCTATCATTAGAATAAGAGTCATGTATTCCTCACTGCCGAGATGCACATAATTAGAAATTAGAAAAAGGTCAGATCTCACCATTATCAACTCAATCAGCTGCCGAGTGCCACACAGTCAATTAATTCAGCATCTGTATTTTTTACAACCCCGCACACGTACGCCGTCGGACTGTAACTCTTTATCCGGACAGATATACGGCGCAGCGGAGCAGGGACATAAAATGAGACCCTAAGCAAATGAGCTGAGATAATTGAGAGATTTATTTTTTATACATATATGTGTCAGGTCTTCTTGCCTTTGCCCTTGAATATTGACTTTCATGGCCGCTGAGCCCTGGGAGGATGAAGAGAGCCAGGGCGCGACACCTCCACCTTGTGCTTTGACTATGCCAACTGCGGAGGAGGAAAAAAAATGCCAAAAAAAGTAAAACAAAAAGCAATTTTTCCAAGCCACCACCCATTGACCCAAGCAAAAATTTCCTTTCTCCATTGTGGAGCCACAGCTTGAGTTTGCCCCTGGTTTTCTTGGGATGTTTCCCAATCATGGCAACTTACAGTTTGTAAAGATGACCACTAAAATTTGCAAGTTAAAAACACCCTTTGAAATGCAAAGACGCTTTGTTACATAAACTTGGATTTATTGCCCCAGAGTGAATAGCTGAAATTTTATATATTATGAAAGATTTCAAACAGTGGCTGTAAAACTTAAGGTTTCAGCTTGGCGAGGGGAATGTTTTATATGTAAATTTTTTAACGTTTATGGGGTACGGTTTAATGAGGCCCAGGCTTTGCACCAGCAACAGTTTACAGTGGAGTTGCAGCCCCATAACCTCGTTAGAATAAGTGGCCTCCAGAGAATAACCAAACAGCTTCTGACATCCAGGGCTTTGGCTTGGACTTTTCTTGGGGGACAGGAAACAATTCCCATGAAGTCATTGGTAATTTTGGTGAATTTTGGCTTCTTGGCATTTCAGAGGTATGATTGATGTTGAGAGGAAAGTGGTGGAGAGGGCACTGAGATGAGTTTTGGGCGAGAATATTGTATTTGTGGCTTTTTTTGGTGTGTTGAGAAAGGGAATGCATTTAATTCTACCGTAGGGATCTGGTCAACATTAGATTATGGGTGAAAAAGCTGATTTCTTTGGTTTTTTTTTTTACAAATTCATTTGGGAAAAAAGTGCTTGAACTTTGCCATTGTGTCTCTGTGTAGATGGTGAAGGCGATCCAGGTGCTGCGCATCCACCTGCTGGAGCTGGAGAAGGTCAACGAGTTGTGCAAGGACTTCTGCAACCGCTACATCACCTGCCTCAAAACCAAGATGCACAGTGACAACCTACTCAGGAATGACCTGGGGGGGCCCTACTCCCCCAACCCCTCTTCCATCAGCCTCCACCCCCAGGTAATGCTTTAAAATCTCCTGTAACCACCAGGGTTGAACATTGGCCAACCACACAAAATTAGTGGTGGAAGGGGGATTGCTCTGTAAATCTTGTGGCTTCCTGGAAAGTCATCAAAACCCATGCTCAGTTGAGAAACATAAGAAAAAATAGTCCAGATTTTTGTGTCTCAGATAACCCTTTTGGCCTTCTCTGCTCCTTTTATGCCTTGCAGATCTTGCAGATGTCCCCCACCATGATCAAAAGTCCCACCCTAACATTTTTTGGGGCATAATGTGGGTTTTATCTGTGAGAAGGAAACATTTGGTCCCTCATGCACAGTGGGAAGGAACAAAGATGCCCAAGAATTGCAGAAATTTGAACTGAAATGGCCAAATCAAGCTGCACCTTGGTGTCTTTTGGGGAAAAATAAAGGATTTTATCTTAATATTTGGAAAAAAAAAAGTTGCCTTCTGGTTGAGATTTTCATGCAGCACAGCGAAGAAATGTTGTCTGGTTGCATCCCAGATAACTTCCTTGATGCAACATTGTCCTTTAGGGATTTTTCTCTCTCAGCTACAGGATGACTTGGTGGTGTTTTTAGGATTTTTGGGTTGCCCAGTCACACCAGAAATAACTGCAGCCAACTCAGAATAAGCCAGGGTGGCCCTGGGTAACTCTTGGAGCTGTACCTGAAAGTGAGGGAGATGATGGGGGCTTTGTAGGACACTTTTAGGATGATGGAAAGGGGAAAAAAATATGATTTTAACATCTCAGCTCCAAGTGCTGCAGAGTTTGAAGCTCCCAACACAATACTTGTTGGCATTTTCTTCCCTCAGTACAGGGAGGGAAAAGCCCCCCAGAAAGTTTTCTTTATTCTTTGGGTTTCCTGAAAGCACCAAACCACTTAATCATTGATCTAAAAAAACCCCTCCTCTCTCTATTTTCTAATAATCTCTCGAAATGGACTTATTATCCCTTTGCTGCTTTATGGTAGCATTCCTTATGATCAAAATTAGCAAGACACTTGCATAAAAGAGAACAATAATTGCTCAACGAGCATCTCGTTTGTAATTTATTAGTTTCTATTATTGTGCGTCACCATGGCAACGGCTCGCATCCCGGGTGATGAGAGAGATGTTAGATAGGAGCCGACGAAGCTCCCGGTCCCAGCAAATGGAGATGCACGTTTTTTATCAGTAATTTTCATAAAAATAATAAGTGAGGGAGTTAATGAGATGGAAAGCCGTCCTGTGGCTATTGTGATTTTTTTTTTTTCCCCCTCTTTTCCTTCTATTTTTTTTAAAGTGTTGATCTAATTAGAATGCACCGGTCAGGAAAAGTAATGAGGATTTAGTGCCTCACAAAGAGGTGGGGATCGTATCAGAAAATTAGCACAAGTCTTTGGGAAATAATCAGGCCCGTGGAGAGGTGCCGAGCGCCTCTGATTCCTGCGAACCCAGAGCAGCCGCCGCTTCCCTTCCGGGCAAGACTTGAAAGTTGAGAAATGCAAGAGAGGATTTGGAGGCAGTTGCTAAATAAATAGGAAGTCACCCAGGAAAGACACAACTGGAGGGGAAAGGCTGGCTCTGTGGCGAAGGAATTTTCAGCAGGAGACGGGAGCTGAAATATTCCCAGCGCCAGAGCAGAAGGAGCCACCATCTCGTCTAGCACTGGATGAGGATGAGGTCTCGGGGATGATGCAATGGCAGGGTTTTGCTAATGAGCCAGCTGAGCAATGTGGAGTGCCTGAGCACCTCCAGTCCTTGAGTATACTCGAGTCTGCTTGGATAAGGCTTAAAGAAAAAAAAAAAAAGAAAAAGGCAGAAGTACTCTGGATCTCCCATCCCTGGAGACGTTCAAGGCGGGGGGGAAACATGACTTTGTGATCCTTTGTTTTTAGCTTTTCCCCATTACATTCATGCTACCAGTAGCTTTGTCCCCACCAGTAACCACGATTTGCCCATGCAAACATCGAATCATTGAATCCCTTGGGCTGGAAGAGACCTTTAAGCTCATCAAGTCCAAGCCCAGCCTGACCCTGCCCAGACCCCCTCTGGCCCATGTCCTTCAGCACCTCATCTCTTGGCCTTTCCAATCCCTCCAGGGATGGGGACTCCACCACTGCCCTGGGCAGCCTGTTCCAACCCCTGACAACCCTTTCAGGGGGGAAAATTCTTCTGATGTCCAACCTCAATCTCCCCTGGGGCAGTTTGGGACCATCTCCTCTTGTTCTATCACTTGTTACTGAAATTGTTCTGTAGAAACAATTGGATAGATTGGATATTAGGAAAAAGTTCTTTCCTGTGAGAGTGGTGGACCACTGGAACAGGTTGCCCAGGGAGGTGGTGGATGCCCCATCCCTGGAGATGTTCAAGGCCAGGCTGGATGAGGCCCTGAGCAACCTGATCTAGTTGAGGGTGTCCCTGATTCTTGCAGGGGAGTTGGACTAGATGACCTCTGGGAGTCCCTTCCAACTCTAGGTATTCTATGATTCTATGAACTATCAGCTGAGCTTGAAGGCTGGGGATGGTTTGGAGAGCTGAAGAATAATGGGATCCATCTTTAAAAAATGGCAGGTGAGATGGTTTTGCTAATTGATTATCATCCTCTTAGTCTTAGACTAAGGGACCACTAATTTAGGAATTAAAAAAAAAAAGATTTAAATACTGGATAGATGATTAACGCCAATGAACGAGGTTTCTCAGACAACAGGTTTCTTGGGGTATGGGAAGGGCATCAGTGTTTTGTGAGTAGATACACCTCATGAAGATCATGAAGGAGAAATATTTCCATTTTTTATAACTTATTTTTACCATGGGGCATCTGGCTTACAAAACGATGGCTGTGCAATGGGCAGGATGTCAACCAAACCTGAGAAAACAGCGTCTGGAGCTGTCAAAATGTCATCAGAGGAGACTCGTGATTGGTGTATCCAAAAAGGGTGGCCCTTGGCTTGGTGTTATTTATGCTTTCTGGGGTGAAATATGCAAGAATTTCTGGAAATGGCAAAGTGCCTAGAGGTGATGGAAAGAGGAGAGAGCAACCAAACAGGTGTTGAGGTTGCTGAGGTTTTCTCATGTTACCAAGTCTGGAGATGACGCCTGGCATTGGCCAAATTTGGGGCAACCTTTTAGACTTCTTTCTACCCTGTTTTATCCATTGCTTTACCATTTTGTGCTTCACTTTATTTTGGAGGGGAGGGAAGTTTGACCTGAAAACAGTCCCTCTTTGACCTGCAAGCCCACTAAGCCATTCCCCTTCTTCCATTTTTCTTGGTTGTTTTCCAGTTGTCTTCACCCTGTGATTTGAGTCCCCAGTGGACTGTTTTCAACTCCCTCCCTTCATTTCATGAATTCTTTCTAAGATTTTCAGACAGGGGTGAGAAAGTGGAGGAACTTGTTGCATGGGACAGGGGTGGGGAACCCAATGCTTAAAGTAAATCAGTTCCACTTACCTTTGACATTAAAGAGTTCGTCACTACTATCCAGTTGAATTTGCTCTCAAGACAAATGCCACCACAACGCCAATGACATTGGGCACCCCATCACTGCCAGGAATGTTGAATTTGGATTAAATCTCACACTTTTCAGCCCTCATTTCAAGTGAGAATTGCAGCAGATCGGGGTGTCTATATGGGCATTTTCAGGACAGTGTTCTCTGCTTCGTAACCTCCTTCTTCATCTTGGTGGTCTTTCTAATGGTGGTGACTCTGAACCTGGAGAAGTGCTGTTGTGCTGTAGAGTTACCAAAGGTCCGGGCCGAGATGTGGATCTGCAGAGACACCCAGTGACATGGGGGTTTATTTTGCACTCCAGCTTCAAAATTGCCAAAACCATTTTGATTCTTTGAGTCCTAAAATATAAAATGTTTTCCACCACAGCCAAATTGCGTGTGTAATATAATCCGGGTGACATTTGTGTTCCAAGGCAATTAGTATGCAAAATATCTGTGTGAATTCTTCCTATATATTCCTATAAATACCTCAATATAGGTATTTATTTTAAGGCAGAGGCTCCGATTCCACCGCGTCCCCTTGCTTTCACACCACCGCAGCAGAAACACCGTGAATTTCTTCCCTGTTTTTTTCCAAGAATTACCAAGATTCTGCCTTCTCGGATCCCGCTGAGCTGGAGTTTCAGGAGAGTTTTCCTCTAGGCCACCAAAACAACACCACTTTTGTCCTCATAAAGCCCTGCTGAAAATGGCTTTGACCCCTGTACCTGGAAACAGCGGTTTCTCGTTCCCACCTTCTAATATCTCAGGTTATGGTTTTCCCAACACATTTTCACAAAAGGGCTTCTGGCTGCACTTCCTGTGGAGGAATCATGGGAAAACAAGGGAGGACAGGGAAGCTGGAGGGCTGTAGGCTGGTGCAGACCTCTGGTTGCTCCTGGGTGTATCTATCTGGTTTTCCGCTGTATCAGTCAACTTCTTGAGCTTCTCCAAAGACCACATAGCAAAAGAGTGCAGGGAAATAAGGGTTTCTACAGAACAATTTCAGTAACAAGTGATAGAACAAGAGGAGATGGTCCCAAACTGCACCAGGGGAGATTGAGGTTGGACATCAGAAGAATTTTCCCCCCTGAAAGGGTTGTCAGGGGTTGGAACAGGCTGCCCAGGGCAGTGGTGGAGTCCCCATCCCTGGAGGGATTGGAAAGGCCAAGAGATGAGGTGCTGAAGGACATGGGCCAGAGGTGGTCTGGGCAGGGTCAGGCTGGGCTTGGACTTGATGAGCTTAAAGGTCTCTTCCAGCCCAAGGGATTCAATGATTCGATGTTTGCATGGGCAAATCGTGGTTACTGGTGGGGACAAAGCTACTGGTAGCATGAATGTAATGGGGAAAAGCTAAAACCAAGGGATCACAAAGTCATGTTTCCCCACGCAATGGAGAAGACATGGATGCAGACCATGCAGTACCCTAACTCCCCTGCAGAACAGTGCACCCACAGCATCTCCTGATGGAAAGTTCATTGATTTCTATGTTCAAAGTGCTGCCTCTGTGGTTTTATTGCAAGGAAAAGAGGAGCTATGGCTTTTTCCACCGCCTGCCATGTTTATATGGTTGCCCTTTCTGGTGGTGCTGCATGTCAGCAGTCTGGAGAAATTCTCTTGTCTTAAAATAAGTAATAGGTTTGTTGAAGAAATGCATCACAAGGAAGGGAAATGGAATAAGAACCGCAAAAACAGCCCCTTTGTTGGCATTTTGTTCAACAGTTGAGAACCAGATGGACACCAGGGAGGTGTTGCAGAATGGGAAAATGGCTACAAAAGGGGGAAGAAATCTTTTTATTGCAGAAAAAAGTGAAGTTTCCTTTCCATTACAGTTGGGTGAACTGGGGACGCAGTTATCTTGGGCTTGTTTTTTAAGGATCATTGTAGGTGTGTTAATTGCAAAACCCTGCCCATCTGGGAGGTTGTGGTACATCGCCCTGAATTCTCCCCTACCCTTGATCGTGGAATCCTTCCCTCCCAAAATGTTGGTGTCATCGTTCAATTTGGGCCTTTTCCAATTGCCTCTCCCCTGTGAGAGCTCCCTCAGAGATGGGGTTGATCAGAAGATTACAGCTCCCAAATAAACAAATGCCCATTTTGGCAAGGTGCTAGCTTGAAGCTGCAAGGAATGGTACAAGATTGGCTTGTGCTGTTATTAATTTCACTGTTTTTCTGTTATTCTGGCAAGGGCAAAGCATGATGCTTGCCCTGGCTTTTAGCAAACGCTGCTTCATCCAGTTCTACAACAAAAAACCCAACCCAAAATTTATAAAAAGATTAAAGATGTTCCTTGTCTGTCACTGTCTGGTTTTTTTTCCTTATGGAAACTAGTGGCTGCACAAAGAGGACGAGTTTGAGAAAGACCCTAAGTGTAAATCCTTTTTTTTCCATCTTTTTCAACAATTGCAGCGAGCTGAAAAATCCCTTTTTCTGCAGTTTTCCCTGGTGAACCACCTAAAAAAATAATTAAAAAAAGGCAATGGGGCCGGTTTCTTTGGAAGGGGAAGAGGGAAGCCTCGCACGCAGCCTCTGTGCACGGAAATTCATGGCTTTCGTATTTCTCTTCTCGCAGGAGATGCTGCAGAGCTCACCCGCGGCCCTGCCTCCTGCCTCCAACCCACCGCCAGGCATCGTAGTACCGGCGGCCACGTTACCGCCGGGTAACTTAGCCATGAGTGCCGGCAGCGGCTCGCCCGCTGTGCCAGGTAGTGACCATGGGGGAAGGTGCTGGGAAGGGATGGGAATCCGGGGGTTCGGTACCCCCATGAGCCCTTTTTCCATAGGTGGAGCCTTGTACCAGCCTGTGACGATGGTGACGTCACAGGGCCAGGTCCTCGCCCAAGCCATCGCTCCCGGTGCCCTGCAGATCCCCAACGCCCAGGTAAGACCTTCCCACCTCAAAAATCCCTTTTTAGGCAATATTTTGCACTGCTGTAGCAAGCAAAAACCCCAGTTTCTCCAGAAGTTCAACCCTTGGAGGATCCTTAATTTTTAATTGGCAAGAAATGTTGATTAAATCCACCTGCCCAGGCACCTTTGGGGTACCTGAGAAATTATGACGACGGCCTAAGGAAGGATAGCAAAGCTTCTATTGCTGCTACAGCATGTAATATTCTAACATGAAACATAGAACACATATGATTAATATTGTGTGGGATTATATTAATTATATCAGCTATTATAGCATATCATTATATAGTATATTACATAGAGCGAAGATCATACTAGATATAATTGTAATTATATCAATTAGATGATACTACATCTTATCAGATTACATTCCACTTTATGTTGTTTTTTATTTGATTTTTAACTATTTTTTTAACTTCCTTTGATTTTATATATTACTGCTATGATACCGTTGTTCTGCTATGATCGCCGACGTTGCCTGTGCAGTGTGGCAGTCATGGCGCTCATAGGAAAGGCTCATTTTTTCCCCTCTCTTCATGGACTTTAGGGAATTTTTTTAGCCACTTTGGTTTTACTCCCTTCTATTTTTTTTCCACAAGTGCAGTTAAGGACACCATCATCCCCATTGGCTGGGTTGCCTGTGATAGCTTGCAACCCCCCATTCCTCAGGAACTGGGGAAAAAGCCCCCTCCAGTTCCTTCTACGCTGCTTCCTAGGGGTGCATCAGCAAAACAAAATACCTCCTGTGGAAATAGTTTTTGCTGAAACTCCTCAATTTAATCCCAGAAGCCCCCCCCC
>VXBZ01012980.1:9506-25747 GCA_013399135.1 Heliornis fulica | reverse complement strand
TTTTTTTTTGTTTTTTTCTGAAAATTCCTACCCAAAAAGCTATACTTTCTCTTCTAGCACCTGCAGATAAAGAGACTGATCAAAGACTGCATCAACCTTTTTGTTTGTCAGAATTGCCATTCCTCGTACTGTAAAATCATACAGTGAATTAGGAATACAATCCACTAAATTTAGTAAAATGGAAAACCAGTTGCCTCAACAAAAACCTTCATTTACTAAAAAACTAAGATCACTACCAGATGTGATGGGAAAACTTGAGAGTTCCAGGTCTCTTCAGCAGTTTCGTGTTCTTGACAATCGTGTTTCTCTAGCAAACAATGTCTTCCAAACAGGGTGGTAACATTGAAATGTCTCTAAAACATTTACTTTTCTGTATCTTAGCGATCCATTGAAAAGGCCAATTTAAAAATGTGGAAATTTCACAGCTATTTGTCTTTATTGTAACCACTCCTCCCCAAACTGCCAGAAGAAGTATTCAGACACAATTCCATTACTACAATACACCACAGTACATTAACTGGCTGTCATATTCTTAGAACTACAATTACATCCACTCATCACTACAACATCTTTCATTTTTATATATAAAGGTTCACATTTGAAAATATACAAAAAAATCTTTAGCTGTTTTTCTTTTTCTCGCTAATAATTATTAAACTGCTGATATGTAGCACTCATATATAAAGTCAGTAAGAAATAAAACCCATCTTTGTGATTACCAAAATTATTTCCTATATAAAAACAAACAAAAAAAAGACTCCATTTATCCATTTCTACAGTCTGGCTGTAATTTCTTCATTTCCGCCAGTGAAACAAAATATTGCTACACAGCAGACGAATGGATATTCCAAGTACTAGCCTCACTGGAATAGGTACAATACTGTGCTAGCAAAAGTACAACAGCAGGAGGGTGGTCAGTCACTGGAACACAGGCCCTGTGGAATCTCCATCCTTACAGACATCCAAAACTCACCTGGTCAAGCTCTGAACAGCCTCTCTTTGACCGGAGGACTGGACTAGATAACTTCTGGAGGTCCACTTGAATCTACATGATTTTATGACACAAAATTCTATGACTTGTATGAGTAGGTTTTTTCCTCAGTGCTAATTATTGTCAAATATTTTAGCACATACTTTAACAGATAAATCTCAGCTGGATTAATCATGTTCAAGAGGCAAACTTGAACAACTCACATAATACTTTCCATTAAGCTTAATCTTAAAGCAGACTGAAAGTACTAAATTCAAAGAGGGGGAAATTGATGCAAAAAGGAGTTCAGTGATTTTCCCAACCAAGATGATGAGGAAAGCCTGTCCCATTTGGAAAAGTCCAGTGTCACTCTATCTAGAAAAGCTTATTACAGAGAAAGAACAAACATTTCCTCTGCCTTGACATTCTGCAGGCAAAAGAACCACTTTGACTTCCATGTCAAATATATATATGGCCCATATACTGCCCACTTCTCTTCAGTCCTAAACTTGTCTTAGGCACAAGGCTTCCTGATAAAACTGTAAAATATTATTTTGATATGTTAGGTAGTACCTGAAAATATGAATGCTACCTTAAAATATTTTTATGTCTTGCAAGTGATACACACACAAAGCAGTAAGAAAAGGCAGAAAAAAAATTATAATCAGATTCCAAACAAACGGGTAGACACATGAGCTGGAGTACAACAACAAGCTTTCTTAATTAATGAGTGCAAAAACTAAAATTAGCTGCATTTTTTCAGCAAAATGCTGCTTTTCTTTTCAAGAGGCACATGTTGTCGCAAATCAAGGGAACAGAATAAGCTCATTTCAAGGACAAAATGATGTATGTTTAGATTTTGTTAGTTGTAAATATAATACTACTATCAAAAGCTGACAAAGTGATACATCATTATGTACAGTCTGACAAGGTTCCCCGATATCAATTCAGAATGACAGATAGATTAATCATATTCTAGTTTGACAAACTGCATTGAAAAATGTGACTCGTAAGTACAGAATTTCAGAGCTCAGCCATCTACATCAGATAATAAAGATTCAAAGACCTCTTTTCATCAGTGTTATCTGATTAGCCCCTCTTTGAAAAAGAGCCCTTTTCTTGTGATGAGGTGCTTTATGTTCTTTTTTTCTAGATTTATTATTATCCATATACTGAGATAAAAATGGTGAATAGTAAGGTAGCAATCTGTTTTGTTTTATATGAGCTATAAATAGAGCAAATGGAACTACTCCTTTTCAGCACTACATGGATCATACAGAGTAACAGTAGCCAAGAATGAAAAAAGGGACTTTCTCAAACAAAACACCTGTTGTGCAAAAAAACTACTAGAACATGGAGTATATACTTTATATTGTACAGCCTGACCTTTAGTATTAATTTGCTCTTTTCAGCTACACTGAGTCATTTTACCTAAAAAAATAAACATGTATTTTAAATAACCATCACCAAATAGGGAAAATTAAAGTGAGATGCTACACTAGAGCATAAAGAAGAAAGGAAGACCTGGAAAAAAACCTACACAAAAACGTGCTACTTTAACGTTCACAGCAGCAAAACAGTCTCTTCTCACATGTACTGAAAAAAGAAATAGTCTAAGTAACAGTCTTTCATTGCTAATGATCTCAAAATAAATCAAACCACCCAAGGTATTAAGATATTTTTTCACTCATTAGCATACATTATCCATTCTTCACAACAATGATATTTCTAGCTCATGAGCACATTGTTTTACAGCTATACCAATTTTACATGAGATATTTTAGCACAACTGCTTACTTTTAATCCAGCACTATAGAGCATCAAACCTAAAACTGTTTGCATATTGCACTCAAGACTGTTCCTGTAACTCAGAAGAAAACATGCAGATGTTCTTCCTATTGGTACCTGGCATAGCTTACATTAATTTTCAATACTTCATAAATATTACGATTTAGATAAATATTACAGAATAGGCACTACTAGCAAACATGCTGCACAACAAAAGCACGTACAAATGGTCAGCAGGACCCTATCTCTGCAATTTTGAAGTACAGCAATGACTGTCCTACAGAACCACAGCACTATCGATAATAATTAAAACTACTGCTTTGATTATATTTATTATAATATTAAACCACAATAATGAAGAGCAATCACACAATGGCTAGTCACGTACCAATCAGGAAAAACATTATTAAGCTTGTATTATTATTTTTGTTTTCTATTAATGTTCAAAATATTGAGTGATTTTTAAAAGAAGAATACTGTTTAATATTAGCTTAATAGTACTACATACAGATTTACTAGCTGCATCTTTTCATGCAAAGATTTAATTTTATTTAATTTAAAACGTACTGTTTCCATAAATTTTGAAGTATTTTCTCGTAACATATACAGTTCACTAGGGTCATGTCCTTGTGTTAACTGACAAATTCTCTTTACACTTCTCAGAATTTGCTGTCAGCATAAAACTCAAAATTAAGGTATGCGCACACACACACACAGACACACACACACTGCCACGTGTGTGCGAGATACTGAAAATACAGTTGATGGGACTTCAATAATGCATTAACAATACTGCATGCGGTGGGGAGGGGGTCCTGTCTTTTAAAAAAGCGCTGCGTAACACTTAAGAATTAAGCTAATCTGTGTCTATAAATGCTAAATCTAAATCTTTTTATTCAGAACCTGTTAACTTATACATCGAATTTTACATTTAAATGTATGAAGATAGAAAGATTTTCTGTTATGAAAATCACTGACACACTCATGTCATCTCTTATAAACCAAAATATCCTTAAATTCAAGACTTAAATGTGCATTTATATAAAAAATTTTTGAAGTAAAAGCTTACAGGTTTGGGGTTTTTTTTTTAGATTTTACTGCAAGTGATGTACACAGATTGTTAATTCTTTAATCAAATATTAAATTCATTTTAAGACAGTTACTATAATAGCACGCTGGTATGATTTGGTTATTTTCCATATTCACCGAAAGCAGAACAGCATCCTACCGCGCAGATGCTGCTACGCATGTCAATATTACAATACCAGCTAATGCTCACTAGCATTAAAAACATACAGATTATGGCATTGCAATTTTCATCTTACTCGCTTCATAAAATGCAGCAATAAGCACACTGAGCAAAATGCACGTTTTCATTAATTTGATCTCTCACGTTCCAATTAAAACAGGAATAAAATTTCAGGTTGTTGCCACATAACCATACTACCAGGCAGGACTAGCACAACCTGCATATTCTTTTCACTCACAGGGAAGCTCACTAAACAGCATTTATGTCTTCATTGAAAGAAACTTTAAAAAATAGAAAGGAACAAATTGAACACTCACTAGATCATGTTTTTTGTTGGTAAGTGAAAGTACATTCAAATAAAATGTAAAAATTGTAAAATAACATACTTAATTTTTAAAAAACATGCACCTCAATAAATTTAGCACAGCCTTTAGCACCCAAAACACCTCAACAAAATAACATGTGTTTAGTGCAGTATTTTTAAAATAATAAAAAGCATTTNNNTTTAAAATAATAAAAAGCATTTTCTAGAAGTTTTTTTTATTCAGTTTCAAACTAACATTTCTGAACTAGCAAATATTTTAAAGATTTTAACATACATCCCTTCTGAAGGATTTATTTGTTCTTTACTTCATAGATATTTGTGGTGTGATTAATAAAAAAGAAACCAAGTATTTCCTCCTTGAAGTTAGTTAGTTATGATCATTAGACTTACCAGAACTACAAAAGAAAATCTGAGTTCTTGTTAGTTATGTCTACGATTGTTTTAAATATAGAATACAGTTACAGAAAAACAAAAAGATATAAAATGCATACATACACAGGGCTAGTGTAAGTCCCAGGAAAACAAAAAAAAAAAAAAGAAAAAAATCCCAACAATAATATATATGATTATATATTTCTGTCAAATTCATGTTTAATATTAAAACCATAGAACAAAAACCAAAGTAAAACCCTGGGGATAAGGATCAAATCACCAGGGGTGAACAATACGCCGAGTGAGACCTTAGTAACACTGTCACAAAAAACAGCAGTGGGGTGGGAGGCATGACTACCACATAAAAAGTTTTCTCAGATTTTTTTCACTTTAGATTAAAATTTTTTTCATGTGTCTTGAAAATATGAAATACGATGGCTATCCAGGAATATGAAAATAAATGTACAGTAAACAAAACACCACTGTAATCCAAGACCCTGCTCCAAACCTCTCATGTTAAATCACAGATGAGAAAGAAACTGCGTGCTTTGCTCTTACTTTTACTGTTAAGTTCAACAAAAGCTTCTTCTGACCATACAAAAAGTGACTGGTACTAATCTGTACTAGAAATTAGATATACTCATGGAATGATGATGTAATCATGCAGAACACAGTAGAAATGGTCATTCCAGAAATAATCTCAATGCTTATGATTAGTGTTCTATCATTACACTTTGCTGTAAAGTTTATTACATTTTTTCCCCAAGGAAGAGTAAGAACAGAATAGACGGATTAGAAAAACAGTATTAGATTTCACAGAATTTGGTAAGCAAGTCACCTCTTAGAAATTCAACTACCAGATCACACACACCTCACATCCACAACTACTTTCTCTTTTTGGAGCAGCACATAGTTCCATCCTTCATGTTACTTTAAGCATGCTTAAAGCAAATTTGATCAATTTCCACGTTCAAAACTGTACTCACAGATTTGCCTTTCTCAATCAAACCTGAAAACTTGGTGTTGTAGCAGTACAAGGCTAACCCGCAGATAAGCAGTCATCAAGCCTGATGCAGAAAAAAGAACAGCAAAGAGCAATCCACACTGCTTATCTACATCGCCTATGTTCTGTTAAAAACACCAAACTTTCAATTTGAGCTGAAAAAATCAGATGCTAATGGAAGGTCTCACCACTGCCTAAGAATTTGTAGACTGTATTCATCAGGTATTGAAGTTAAAATTTTAACTATGTTACGCATGTCTTTTTTTTTTTTTAATACCTGCCGTCTTTTACTTCTTAGGAACTTACATAAATACTTACGCATTAAACTTCCACATTTTTGAACTTTTATCCAATAAATCCAGTTTATGTTGCAACCAATATTACAAGATATCTTAATTTTAAGGGTCAACAAAGACCAAGCTCAACAGAGACAATGCAGATTGCATACACGAGCTAGTGTTTACTATATTCAGACACCATCTCAGACTTAAAAAAATTTTGCATCTGAAAAACTAAAATCCTACAAGATGTTTATTTATTTAGTATTTATGCTAAATAGATTACTTAAGAATCAAAGTTAATAAGATAAATTCTTGAACTTGAAATACGTGGCATATTTCTGACTTGATTTATTAGGACTAAAACTTAATATACTACACGGTGCAGGCAGACTGAAAAGAATTAGCCGCGTCTTTAACCAAAAAGAATTCTTGTTTTGTGAAAGAATCTAACATAAAGAACAGAGACAACCTCTCCCTTTAAAACAATAAAGACCCAAACTTAATATAAACCCAAGTAATTTAGAACATAATAATTAATTAGAATTAATGTTTGCATGTTGAGAGCAGCATTTCAATTCATTTTCAAACCTATTATGCTCCTTTTTAATTTCCATTTCCTTCCTCTTTTTTATAAATTATTTTTGTGATGCTCATTAATACCTGGTTTGAAAGTTAAGGGAAACTCTCAGTTTTAGAGGATTTTTTTCCAACTGATATCGCTTATTCAAGAAAAAAGATGGAAACAGACATGTGAAGAAACTTCTTCCAAAAACATACATAACAGGCTGTCCTGCAAAATGACTACAGGAGGTTCAACTACCACATGGCCTTGATGAGATTACAAAGCACACTACCACCGCATAACAAAGATCATCAAAATATTAAATGCAAATTCCCCTGCATATCTTGTCACAACGAGTGCCTACCACACAACTTCCTAGCGCTCATTATTTACCGCCATTTAGCTTCCTCACCATCCCTTCCTCCCCTATGATCTCCCTCTTCTTTCTTATTCCTACCTTTTGTTTTTTTCTTCTTCCTCTCTCTTACTACGCACTTCTGCTTTGTCACCTGTTCTCATTTGTTACTCTTTCAGCTGGCAGCATGTGAACCCCGGGGCCAAGGTTCCATTTAGCCGTGTCTGAGAATGTCAAGCGATCCTGGCTATGAAAGCGAGATACCACCTGGGAAGGGATGGAGGGGGGCTTTAAGCCCACCAGAAAAGCCTGCCCAATAAAAGTCCGCCTTGCAGCTCGTAATTGTAACTTCTCATACACATACACTGAGGCCTTGGAAACTGTCCAAACTTTCCTTTTTCCCACCCCTCCCCTCCTGTTCCTTCCGTGCACTCCAGCAAACAGATAAGAAACTGAAGTGGTACTCAATACTTGGGTACAACACCAGGGTCTTATCTTACTGCCAAAGTGACATCTTCTTGCACAGAGATACCTCACCATTTGTGAGGCAGTACTGAAAAATGGGCAAAAATTATTAATAATCCTTTTCGGGATTTCAAAGTTGTTTTATTCACTGAAGTACAGAACGCTTGAGCAGGATCTCTTTAAGATACACTGCAGTTCCTGTGTGGTTTACCTTGTCAGGTCAGATTGCAGCCTTTTCTGCTGTAATTGCAAGTACGTTCCTTATACTGGAAGTGTTGCGACTGGTGTGCTCACTGCTAACTAAACAGTTAGGCTAACAACCCTTTTCAACCTACTGAAATAATTTTAGAACAATCCTATTAACGGAATCCTTAAAAAAATTGTACAGGCTACACGTATTATAAAGTACTGGTTCACCCATTTCACTGCAACACACACTATGTCATCAGTTACGCACACCCTAAAAATGTATGTGAAACACAGATACCCTCATTATAGCCAGTATGTTAGTAGCAAGCATGTCGAAAATTTTACATCTGCCAAATGAAGAGGTTTTTATTTGAGTATCTGCAGTAATTCTGATGTGCCAAATGACAATGATATTTTTGTCACAATTAAAGTTTCATGTGTGTTTTTTAACAATTTGTCACAATTAACAGCAAGCTCTGTCCTCCATTACAGGACCATGCCCTGTGTAAATGCATTACAGCAGCAATGAAGAAAGCACACTGTGCCAGTTGTGGCTTTAGAGGAAGAAAAACCTAGTACAAAACCAACCTAACAGAACCAACTCCCCTCAAAAAAAAAACACCGAAAACCGAAAACCCACAAAACAATGAAATCAGCAGGACACTACACAGGTTTGGAGTTGGATTTTGTGTTGAATAATTTCCTCAAATACTCCCAAATGCAAGACGAAACAATATAATTAATTCAGGGCCTGAGCTTTAACAAACAAACAGGATGTCACATATTTATCTTGTTTCATCAAATCATGATATACATTGTATGGCTACAATAGAATGCTTATTTAAGTACCTAAAGTGTCAGGCACATTTACAGAGTTGCATTTTCAGCATTAACTCAGAAATAGTTGGCACAAGATACGCCCTAGTTCTTGCTAAAAGAAAAAAAAAAAAGAAACTGGAAACATGATTATATTTTCACAGACACTGAGAAGTCCTGTAGTAAACCATTTTTAAAAGCAAATCCAGTCAGCACAGCCTAACATATCTCAGGACATTCAAAGTAATGAATCAGCCCAAATCAATACCTTAATTTACTTTCTCAAACCACAATGCATTTATATGCTTGATTCAAAGACTTAAAAACACTACGTACCATGAACATACAGGGAAAGTACTTCATACCATTTGCAAAGGACTGAGAATTAGCTGTCAGTATGCAAACTACTTCTGAAATAATTTATAAATAAAATAATTTATACTTACATTACTGATGGATGATTCCATACATACCAGTGCCAGATTAAGACCAAATACAGCACAAAAGTTCCCATAACAGCATTTGAATGTTATGTGGCCAACTGATGTAGAACAGAATGACCAGTTTGACTCCTATCAGTTGCTATCGTTCTGTGTTACAGCAGTGCTCTTGTGCAGTAAATGGCATAAACAAGGCTTATGCCAAATTAAGCCTTCAAAATATCTTGAGCACATAGGTGGGATATTATAATTAGTTGACATTGTGTTTGTAAAATTGAAATCTTAAAAATACAGTTAATTTCTATCTAAGTTACACATTTCCACAGTCATCGATCTTTAAAGTGACTTGTAAAATCATTAGAAATCTAGAAATATTTTGTTCAGTGTCATCAATCTATATTCTCCTTCAATTTCTTCTTCTCCCAAGTTCAAAGATTTTAACCTATATTAACTAAGACATTGTGATATTTTCCTCTCTACATAGAACACACTAAAAATAAGGAACCATTATTTAGTACTTGGATGGTTATGGAGGATTCTTTGTTCATTTGTTCCATTTTCAATGACAAAGATTTGAGGGTACACCTTTCTAACAACTATTAGGTAAAAAAATCTGGCTGATTGACTTTTTTTTTCTTTCCAATGTCTTTCACATTGGTTTGCATTTACATAATAGAAATACCCATCTATCCTTTACACAGCTTTATTTTTCTCTGCTTTACATGTAACCAAATTTCTCTTATGGTAATTTCACAGAGAAGCTCTGATGATTTCAGTATTCCTGCAAAGATTCAGAACTTCCATTTTAATAGTGCAAATGGTTACTTAGCTTTGTAGAGGAAAAAATAAGATCTGCCAGTAAAGAAAGTCTAAATAAAAAAAAACCTCTTTACACATTTAGAACTGGTTTGTTTTTTTTTTTTAGAGGAGTTTTCAAAAGTGAACATGGAAGAAAGCTTCCATTTTACCTTTCTAAACAAGGTAGAAATGCTACAAAAAAAGGAGAAAGGCATTTAAATTTGAAAAAAAATGTAGAGGAAGGCAGTATACAAAAGAAGCACGCAGAGCCTGTAGAGTTCTGTACTCTCTGCAACCAATCATGCATTTATTGTCATAAGTCATTATAGTTTCAGACTTGTTGGATAAGCATGTAAGAACAAAGTGTAAAATACTGTGGGGGAAAAAAAAACCTAGAAGATTCAGAGGCTCATGTTACTGTTGAAAAAAACAGACTTTTCACAAGGAAAAACTTTTTCTTTGTGAGTTTGGGGTTTTTTTTTGTTAGAAGAAAAAACTAAAAACCAAACTAAAACCTAACAGTGGAGGGAGGTGGCACAATTCGGAATAAATAGTCTAATAATATAAAGACTTCAATTCTTAGACATATGGACACACTTCTAAAATTATACAATGCTTTATTAGAAGTAATTCAAGGTAAACAAAATTAACCTAATAATGAAGGCTGCATTATTTACAAAATGTGGGCAATTTCTGTTGTTGGGGTTTTTTTAATTTTAATGAGAGATTAATCTGGAGCTACAAAACTTGCACAATCAGTATGCTATATTAGGTAGCTCTGGTAGAGTCTACAGAGATACGAGGAAAATCTAAAAAAAAAATACCAACCAAAAAAACCTCAAACCAACCCCGAATAAAAGATCTACAGCTTCCCTCAGAGGGGTCCCATACAAGTCTCTTCCGCTGGTGTCCAGTCCAGACAGAATGCAGACTGAATTTAGGAAGACATTTTGTTTTGACTACGGTTTTACTTTCCTAAAATTGGACACGAACTTCACAAAGATAATTATGCAACCTGAAGCAACATGTGAAATGATAAATCCTTTAAATTTATAGGCCAAAGCGATTTTCATGAGGACTCAGATGCTACCACAGCTGAAGTGGCATTTTAGCTGACTTACTCATGGAAACTTAAAAGATTGAGAGTGCCACTTCAGTAACAGTAACAAACAATACTAAACAATTCACATATGCATAATAAATTCATTCCCACGTATGTATATTACAACGAGATGAAAATCATGTACTACTTATTTGAACACAAAAAACGTATTTTGAATTTTTTTAGTGGATTGGCAGTTATTTCCCTGCTGCTCAGAGATGAACAGAAGAAACCAAACTAAACTCAATGTTCTACAAAAGATATTATTAATGAATATTATTAATGAATAATACTGACTGATTACAGTTATTCCATGTGTGAGAATTCATTTAAAATCACTGAAATGGAATACTGTGAGGTCAATTAATGTAAAATTTGAGAAGTTGCACGAAAGCTGAACTAATACACAATCGGGAACAAGAGGCCTGCTATAAACTTACAGGACAAATGTGCACCATTTTTTTAGGTATTGCAATAGTGCCAATATTACTGTTCCTTCTAATTCTACACATTTTTACAGAGTGGCACACACATTTCAATGTTGCTTAGTCAATACCGAGCTATGTAAAGATTTCCAACTGATAGTTTTCACTTTATTAATAAAAGTTTTCATGGTAGATAATAATAGACCCTTTTTCTGTCTGAAATATCTGGTAATATACACCCACATTTCCAAATTTAACAAAAAACACCACAATGCATACTCATTAGGAGAAAAAAGAAGAAAAAAAGACTCGGGCATCTCTTTCAGAAAACATGGACAGTTTATAGTCAGAAGTAAAAAAGAATAATGTAATTGTCAAATAAATTAGAGAACAATTTCTAGTAGTTTATTTGTTTAAAACTTACTTTCAGTAAGACATGCTCTACAATATGTATATCGAAAGTTCTTATTCTGGGAGCAGAAAAACAAGCTTATAGTTGAAATGTGACTGTCATGTCTTCCAATAAAATAAACATTTTTGTTCTTACTTTTGCTGTATAAAGACAGCCATCCATTATAAAGGATACTATAAAAAAAATCCTCAATATATCTTTAGCAGAACATGAAGTATGCAGAAATGAGGAAGTTAAAGTTCTAGGAAGTTCACCTAAAAAAACAAAGGTATAAAATCACTTATGTTTTGTAGGTGAGCATACATCAAAATATTTCACAAGCGGAAAACTATCTGTGGAACAAAAAGTATGACATGTTATACTCACACTTGAAATTTTAATTGGTTATATTATTACAGTTTACAGCTAGCTAGATGTTATATTATGAATTATAGTAAGATTCATCACATGTTAAAAAAAAGTGTATACTTCTTGTACACACTTGTACACCCCCAGCCTTGTTTCAAGAAATTTTGATTGCATGAAATTTTAAACACAATTGAGAAAC
Organism: Heliornis fulica; assembly: GCA_013399135.1. NCBI lineage: Eukaryota > Metazoa > Chordata > Aves > Gruiformes > Heliornithidae > Heliornis > Heliornis fulica. The sequence continues at coordinate 13,648 of VXBZ01012980.1, read as the reverse complement.
CGAGCCTAAGACATGCCTTGATATGTAGACCATAAACTTTTAAAAATTAGAGCCTCTAAATATTTCAGTTCTGAGCAAATCCATATCGTAATTCATTATACAGCTTAGAAAAAATAACAGAAATACTAGAATAACAGCAATTTTCTTCAAGAAAGTAAAATAAAATATTAATGCCGGTTTCTTCCTTGCTCATCACAATGCAGTGCCACTGAAACATTCATCAGCGAGACCCAGGACTGGAAACAGAAAAACCAAGCCCTAAACATTTTGCTTCAAACAAGGGTCTTTCAGAGGTTTTTTTGGCTATAAAGTCCATGCAAGCATTACATAGCAAAGCACCTTTAATTGCCCTGAAGAAATGGGAAATAAAACTCTTCCCCCTCCACTTCGGTTTCCATCATCACTCATTCACCGGACATCAAAGGGAATCAACGCAACCTGACACGCAAGGACTATTCCCCTCAGTGATCCAGCAGGTGCTGAGGCCAGACAGAAAGCCTGTTTTCCACAGCCCTTTACCTTGTTTGATCGCTGGTTACTTTTGATCTGACACTGCCCTCACACTAGTAATGACTTCCCCCTCGCAGAACCCACCTCGCATCTGTCACCCAGAATAAAGGGTATCACACTGCGCCCTGACAAGGCCTATGGCCATGAGATGTGCTGCCAGCGAAAGGCTCCCCAGCTCCCACCATTTCCAATTCAGCTTCCTTTGTTCTGCTGGGTACCGGGGCCAGAGCACCAGTGACAACAGAAAGGATTATACACCAGCTGTGAAGCTGAGCCTTCATGAATTTATATCTTTTCATCTCGGCTTCATCGTCTCCTTAAATGCGGTGAACTTCATGGTGGTTACTATGAAATACACGTCCAACAATGTTATGGAAAGTTTGTTTAAATCCTCTTTCCTCAGGAAAGAAAAGCCAGTGAATGTCCTCTGGTTAAACTGAGATGCACTTCCCCCCCACCACCCGCCCCGCTCCCTCAACTATTATTATTAAAGTTTTCCAATTGATATTGTAGGAGGTCACTGAAGGGCAGCTGGCTGGTAGCACTGAAAGGGCAGAGCAAGTGAGAGAAGGACATGATTTTTGTTTATTGACGAGAAGCATTTGAGACTTAAATGAGTGAGTTCTCTCTATCCCTTTTTACCTTGGAACTACTGTGTGCTTTAACAGCAGGTAAAGAAATATAGAGGATTTTAAACCAGATCATGTTACTTGGAGGACAAAAACTAGACAGGTAAGCACAACATAGTCACATAAAATGGATTTTGTTGCATTCTTAATTACGAGTATTTTAATGTACTGTTCCTTGAATTTTAGAGTGTAAACATATATTTGAAAGTTATAAACCCTTTCTCAGCCTGGAAGTCCAGTTAAAGACGTGAAACACACGCAACAAAGGAGACAATCTGCCTTTTCCACCACTAAACAGATTTGCACAACATAGTTTAGAGTCTATTCTTAAAGATTGCTGATTTTACAACGTAATAAAAGGGTCCTGACCACTACAGAGTGTTGCATACTCATAGTTTAAAATTAACAGGAATTGAGCAAACTAGAAGTCTTTGGAAATAACTCTTTGAGGACCCAAGTGTGAGTTTAGGAAACCCATTATTTAAACTGCTCAGTTTCCAAAACTGAAATCAGATATTCCAAAGAGCTGTAAATAATAGCTATATGATTCACTATCATACCTCCAGTAACTATTTAAATTTTAATTGGGTTCTGTTGAAAATTCCACTCATTTTTCCAATTATTTTCTCTTAAAAAATAATCCAAATCTCAATCTAACTGTTTATTTGAAAAGCTGGAACAGTATCTCTTGAGGCTCGCTGAACTTCAAGTAGCACCACAATCTTGCACAGCAATAGTGCCTCATAACCTGCTGACAGCCCCATGTGCAGCATTGAATATTCCTGAAATGAAGTGAAAGAATACACAGGTATTCTTTGCAGCCCTTTTCCATCAAGAAGCTCTAGGCCACTATATTAAGATCATCATGATTTACTGAGTATCAATCAACTCCATGCAGCATCAGACAAAAAGTATAACAGGTAAGGGAAAACATAAAAAAAAAAAGATGTATTTGTCAGAATTTATACGAGGTGCTAAAGAATGCTAAAGAACTGTAATCATGTGACTGCTGGTTACTTTAAAAGACAGACAATGATTCTCAGAGGTTTTAATACAAGCACATGGTTTCTTGACAAAATTCAGCATTTTCAAAAAAAAGATAATTGCATTTTGCCTGTCTGTTTAAGCCCTTATATCTATCTCTACATCATCTTTGTTGCAAATGGGGAGAGGTTAACCTAAAAAGTGGGTCACGGGAGGCATGTGATGGATACAAAATAAATCTTCAGAACAAAGTAGTACAGGAATGGTAAGTACACAAAGTTAGGAGAATTTAACTCAAACTGCTCTATTTTAAGATGTGTTCCCGATTTGAATTAAAATACAAAGCTAAGGAATTTAAAATAAAATCATAAGGAGGAGCAAGGAAACACTTGCAAGGAAAAGTGGGAAAGAAAACAAAAACATTATCTGCAATACCTCTTGGCTTAACTGAACAGAATATAGTGAAGTGTACATGAATCATACTGATGAGACATCTTTTGTAAGGCAACCTGTGTGCAACACAGTGTAGAAGATAAATACTCAAGTATTCTGTAATTTAAAAAGAAAAACACAACACTCAAACAATGGAAGAAAGAACTGTCCAGATTCTGCAGCCTGGCCCTTGAGGTGCATTTACAGTGGCTGAGCATACAGTTGTATCAACACAGGATTTGTTTCAGGCTAGTCTTTACTTTAGACTGAACAGAAGGTGTCTGAACAAGGTTGGCACACACAAAGTCTGAGCCCGCCTTACATGTACAGTAGGCCGACACACTCGGCACTATACTAGTGGCATGCACTCCACAACTGCCACGAATACATGTCTGCACTGCTTACCTGGGTAGAGGAAAAGAGAAGGGGAGGAAAAAACTCAAACCCCACAAGGCAAAATCCACCCACCAGCTCCTCCTGCACAGATCAAATCCCAGCAAATAAATTGCTTTGTGCGAAGTGGAACATATCCCACTGTCAGCTGGGTGCCCTTAACTCATGGAGTCTTGCAGGTAGTTTCTCCTCCCTCTTCACAGAAGTCCTAACATTCTTGTTCTGATGAACAACAGCTCATCAGTTAATTTTTTGCACTGGGTGGAGGAAGGATGCTGTTCTTGATGGCATCAGGTAGATTTAAAGTTAACCAAACTGACCTTGAACAAACTTTGTGTCAATAAATGAAAACTGAAAGAATACCAAGCAAAAAGAAAAGTGGTCGACAAAAGGAATGCTTGAGGGGAAAAAATGTATCATTTCAGTCAACATAAAAGGATCTCAATAACACTGAATAACAAGATGACAATTATGGGTTTACATGATAATTATAGTCTACTACTTGAATCTGAAAAAGAAATAAGGTCTGCAAAGACCCGTTACCTCCTTCCAAGAGTTTGCAAGACAGAATGATAATTTTTAAAGATTAAAAATCTGAGGGAAAGAATAACTTGCAATAGAAATTTTTTATACAGATCACTTGAAATATATAGAAAAAAGTGAGTTACTAGGAGATACACTGTTTGTATAGCAACTAGATTAGACTCAGTAATAACAGGCCTGCAAAGCCATAGTTTTCAGGTGAGAAATAGTAAATAAAAATGTAGAGCTACAAAAATACAGTTACATAAAAAACTACAAAAAACCCATATACCTCATATAAAAGCTTTTTTTTTTTTTAATGTCAGTATTTAATGCTGCTACTATTAAATCAAAGTTCTCATACAAGAGAAAGGGTCTACTTTTTTTCTTTTATCTGAAGCTTTTGAATTTTGTTTTTGGGGTCCAGAGTGAGGTTGAAAAAAGGCAAGACTAAAATCACTAAACTAACTCTGATTACATAACAAATAAATAGCTCTGCTGATATACACAATACATACATTCCACACCCTGAGAAGTCCACAGTGGTCAGAAAAAAACACATTCTTAATAGCAGAAATAAAATATTGAGGCCGAATTGTCAGCCTCACTCTATAAGAACTTACACATCTGAAATGACTCATGAGATTCAAATAATGATCTGGGTTGGAACTT
>VXBZ01012972.1:14387-34676 GCA_013399135.1 Heliornis fulica | reverse complement strand
ACTGTTTCTGAACAGGCAAGAAAACCCAAAAGCAAACCCACCTGTAGCCATCAGCACACAATCCATGCAAAACATCTTAAAGATCAAAATAAGAGCACTTAAATAGCTTCTAGACCTCCAAGGAGGACTCAGATGACAGGTGGACAGCAGAAGATGGTGTTATCAGTTGTCTGAAGTCAATGTTTCTGCATGGACAAGGCACATGTGGCCCAGCAGCTCACGGAGCAGCCTGGTTACCTTCTGCCCTGTCAGCACCTACAAGTCACAGGTCTGGTACCCTGGGTGGTGACCACCAGAGACTGCAAAAGCTCTTGTGAAACCCTGGGTTAACGTGCTGTTACAGCCCACAGTGCCAAAGAGGCTGCACTATGCCAGGTCTGAATTACTTAATTGCAGGATTAAGAGCGTTATTTAGCAGTCTAACACTTTTTCCTAGAAAACAAAATCGATTCATTCGAGGTTTTTTTTTTTCCTCACAATCCCTGTGGTTCAGGATATTTCACAACAATGAATGGAAGAGTCAGAGAGGTTTTATCAGCCTCCTTTGTGCTTTGCTTTGTAGTGCCTAAGTCAGAAAGACTTTGCAATTTCGTGACCGTTCTGATTCATGGGGTTTCTGCCTCAGTTCTCATTTTGATTCTGTCCATTTATTTTGTTTCCTGGGACTTTTTATCTGTTCCAAAGCCAACAAAACCCTTCTGGATGACAGCTGTTATTTATACACAGGTACATTTTTCTCACTACTGCTAAAGTTTTTCTTAGTATTCAAGTGAGTAACTTCACAAACAAGACATTTTTAAGTGCAGTGAATGGCCTTCAGGACCAGTGTTAGAGTGAAGCAGCAAGGATTTAAGACTTTAAACATTTTATTCATGAACTATAGACAATCCATTGACTTGAAAATGAGAAGTAAATTGAGTAAAAAGAGAAAATATTTATCCACCCTAAAGTTTCACTGGCTTTCAGAGCAAGACTTGTTCTCCAGAGTTTCAAACCATTAAGAATGTCTGTTGGAACCATCCCCTGTATTTAAAAGGTCTGCAGAGTCCTTTGAGAACAACAATAGTCCAAAATTCCAGCTAATTTGGTTTCTTACCCCCCACACCCCCAGATAACAGTAGTTGTCAAATATTTTCACAGTTTTGGATTTTCTCCCTGGACCACTAAGTTGTTTTGTGCCATCAATGCAGAAGAACCATTCGTTCTGCCAAATCTTGCTGGGATCGAGGAGGCAGCTGGCTGCGTGCGCTTGATCTCCTCCAGCTGCTGCCTGGGCTATTTCACAGGCCAACCCTGAAGGTAAATTTTCATATGTAAGGAGACAAATTTTCTTTTCTCCTAACTCTGATTCAGTTAAATTAAGGGTCGCTGAATGTGCTTTGTCTTGATTTCTGTTATAAATCCAACAGTGATTTGTTTAAGGAATACAGCCTCAGCACCCAAACTGATTTGAGGGCGTCTCAGTGTTGGCTGAGAAAGTCACACAGCCAAGGACCATCGTCCCTGCTTCTCACGCTGCACCACGCAGAGCTCTGAGTAAGAGCTGCACTTCACTCCTTCGGGTGACTGCTCTGCTCTGCCACCAGGGACTTGGTGGGAATTCCCTCTGATCCACAGCCACTCTTCTTTCTTTGTCTGCTGCTTTCTTCATTCAGCCTTAACAAAGGGGTCACATCTGTTGCTTTTCAGTACTCACATTTTTCTTCTTAAAAATGACATTCCTTAAGTTATTCCAGCAAATCCTACGCTCTGCTCCTTTCCAGGAGGTTTCACAGGAACCACACGGCCCAGCTTTGGTACTCGATCAAACATCCCTCTCGTGGGCTGTCTGTGGCTGCTGCCCAGCCCTGCCCAAGGCACCACTCTGATGGAGATACAAGTCCATCACCCTTATTTTGGGGGTAAACACAGTGGTGACAACCAGCTTTTACAACAGAGCACGAAGCTGCAAGCCCTGTCCTGTCCACAAAGGAGCCCACAGCTCAGTTCAGCCCAGGACCGTTGCAATTCATGGAAATTGCACCAGAAATTCTTTGCAGAAACAACAACTCATCTGAACACAATTGTCTGACCCCTATATCTCAGACATGAGGGGTATTTTTTTACTGTTACAATGAGCCTTCCCCCTTCCTTCATGGTCCAGTTCTAAATAATCCCTCCATGAGTATTTCAGACACAACAGTCTCATTTCTGGCAGCCTCCCTTACGCTAAATTCTCTCCAGTGCCTGGAACAGCTGCTTATTCCTCTAGCTTGGGCCTTTGAGATGTAAATAGTGTAATCCAACTTCAAGAGGCAAGGAAATATTAGCAGAATTTAATGTAAATATTGTATAAATCATCCCAAAATAGCACAGCCACGGGATGAGCCAAAGACACTAACTGAAAGTTAAACAGACTAAGTAAATATAGACTAAATATATTCCCCTCCTGGAATTGCCACTGGAACGGATCCAGACAGGAAACAGGTTAAAATACAGTCTTGTGGCAGCGATATTAAAAAGCCATTGGCCCATTTAGTGACATTTATAATGAATTTTATGTACTCCATACATTTTTAATACATGCTGAGTTAAATATTATCAAATCTATAAAAAGATTATGGAAAAAATGTCTGGTTTCAGATGGGTGGACGCTGCCTGGAACTCTCTCTGCGGGTTTAGTGCAAGAGAAGGGTTTGAAAGAAAACATGAAAGGGAAAAATAAAAAGCCCCACACTGCAGTTTTTGAAAACTATTACTTGCTTGTCTGGAGCCCAGAAATCATCACACATCAAGGCAACAGAATTTCCAGGACACAAACCCTTACAGGAACCCAGGAATATGATGCACTAATTCCATCCCCTACAAATGGAAATGGGGGAAAATCAATTTGAAATGGGAAAATATCAATAGTGTGAATGATGTTACACTGAATCAGAAGCTGCACAATAAGTATAAAAGGATCCTTTTCCTGGCTGGGTGATTTTTCAGCAGGTCCTTGTCCCTGCTGCAGCAAACACGACTGATAGTGGTTTTGGGCATTGGAAGTACCAGAGATGCTCTGACTCACCTAACACAGACTGGAAACACAGGCACTTGTCCCAACACCCCAAAGGCTATTTTCCAAGAAGCTCTTCAGTCCAAACTTCAAACAGGATGGGATGCCCATGCTTCCCACTCTCATGCTGTACCCAAAGAAAGCTGAGGGTGCCTGTGGCCCCTCCACCCCCAGACACAACAACCCATCTGGACTAAGACAACCCTCAGCTTCTCCAGCTGGCTCTGTTTACATGATTTCTATACTAACATTTTCATTATCAGAAGCTGGAGGGAGTCCAAGAAGGTGAGGGACTCCTGTCGTGCAATCCCTGCTCACAGAAACTTCTGAGACAGCTGTGGCAAGTTCACCAAAATTTCCTTTCTTTGCCAAACCTCCTCAGTCTATGGGGCAGGGAAGGAAAGCAACTGTGAAGTGCAGAACATGGGCTCGTACCAAACTGAGCTGTTTGGCCTCCTATGATCCATATGTCGCTTCCTCAGCCTGTTGCAGAGGTGACCAACCAGCCCTGGATCATCTCTGGACTCCCCAGCCAAGGGTGGTTTCAACATAAGGAGTTCCTCAGACAAAAGCATGATGTAGCTGCAGGTTCAAAACTCCATATCTAGGAGACTTAACACACCACCTCAGTGCCAGCTGAAGGCTCTTCAGTCCCATGTAGAAGGCAGCAGAGAGAAGATGACAGAAAATAAAGTACAGAAGAGCGAGGAATGGGCACACAGCAGGTCCCACTTCAGGTTCTTTCTGCCTTCCAACATCTCCAGTTCTGTTAACCACAGTAAATGCTGTCCCTGACACAGGAGTAGGTCTTTGCAAACACCCTCCAACCCAGGCTCCCTACCATCAGGGGGGAACAGCTCATCCCCATCAGCAGACAGACAGCAACATCCTCCAGATCACCTTTTCTCGGTGTTTCTGTAAGGGACAAGGCTAACTCACCTCCTCAGGCTACACCCAGCCCTGGTGCTGTAGCAGCTACACCTAGAGCACCCTGCCAGACCTTTCTCCAAATCACCCTTCACCACGAGCTCTCAGCAGAGAGCTTCAATCCCTTCCACACGAGCAGCATACAACGACCCAACACATGGCTGTGCCCTTCACCCAGCACGGGCCACCCAAGAACCCAACACATGTAACCCACAGTCACAGGACACCTGTTTGATGTGAAGGTGGGTGCACAGCTGTGACACTTGTGCATGGCACCATGCCCAGTGTTTTGCACAAGTCCATCTTCCCCCCCAGGGACGAAGCCCTTGATAAAACCCTGGTGACACCTCAATTCAGATAGTGCTTGGCTGTGATAAAACATGGCAACATACACCCTGGTTTAAATTACTCCAAATGCAACAAACTCAGGTGGGGCCTTTCCTGCAGTGAGGTTTACAAGTTCAAAACATCACAAACAGGTTTTCCCCTGAGCACATTGACCTTGGGCAACCAATAAAACCCCAGGTCTGCTTTAACAAGCAAACCAACAGATCACCCTCATCCTCCCCTCTCATCCTGCCACACAAACAGCTGCTCAGAGGATGCTGTTAGTAGTAAGAAAAAGGCCCATCAGCCTGAACTGAGTGGCCACAGTGCAGGAACTCGCTAACTCACCTGCTGCCTGTGTCAGCTTCCACTGTCCTATCCCCAGGCAAGAGCCACACAACTCCAGGGAGGAAGCAAGGAGGAGGAAGGGGTGGATATATCATCTTGGGCTTGATTGCCAACCTCTGCAAAATGCTGGGCCCACAGATGAAGGAATTTAAGCTCTAATTCCCCCCAAACAACCTAGAGGCACCTGGTTTTATGCTGCTTCTGGAGCTTTCCATCTCCTTTGGTTGCTTGGGAGGCAGCTGAAGAGTGGGAGCACATCTGGGAACAGGGAGCTCCCAAGTCTCCTTTCTCTGCTTGGATGTGGAGGTGACCTTCAGCGACTCGCTGTGCTGCCTCGTTGCCTCTGAGGGGTGGATCTGGTACCCCTGGTAGTGCCAGCATTATGCCAGTGTGTGCTGCCAGCACAGGGGTGTTTCTGTTCACAGCTGCTTAAACGCTTCCAGAACATTCCTCGAGTGTAGTCACCTCAATCCACTGAGCTCAACCTCTGATGTCCAGGGCTTTCCCCATGAATGTTCCCATGAACATTCCCATGTTTCCCATGAGTCACTGAGCTGCTCTGCACACAGGTGACAGACTGAAGTTAAACACGTTGGTCATTGCAAAGCACATGGCCAGGGTGACCGCAGAGGCAGTGACATCACCAGCTGCTGTCACAACACGCTCGCTTCGGGCCCCACAGCCACGAGTGGCAGCTGCTGAGACCAAACCCAGCTGTGCTGCTCCCAACAGGCTCGATTCTCTTCGGTAACCCCCCACCCACCCCGTGCCTGCTGCTTGCCCGGCAGTCTGGGAGGAGCCCGGAGCATAGGCTGCCTCTGGGCTGTACACTGGGGCACTTCAGGCTGGCTATGGCAGCAGAAGACAGTACTGGTGCCTGAAGGCAAGTTAGTCAACCCAGGAGGTGGTGGAAGGGTCTTGGAGGGACTGAGATTCTGTGCAAGAAACAGGGTGCTTAACAACCCCCCTGTGAAACAGACCAGGATCATTTAGTCACAAATCACCATCTTGTGTCGTCCTCGGCTTCTGCTTTAAGAGAACAGACCTAAAAGGAAGGAAATAATGATGTACATTGGGAATAACAAGAGGTTTTACTATGGAATTTTTAAAACAAAGCAAGCCTTGAGTTTTATCTTGTATCTCTGATAACACCTCCTTCAGAGGAAGCATCAGATCTCTTTTCTATCAGATGTTGGATTGATTTATTTTACACTGCTTAAGCAAATTTGAGCAGCTTTTCAGTTTCTAATTTCTTAAATGTTTATGCTGTTTGCTTTTCAGGTATTTTATGTTTAACACTAGATATTCCTTTTTAAAGATGGCTCCTATTAAGTGCCTTCCAGACTTAATACAGCAGAATTGTATGCTTTGAGACACAGCAGATCTGAAGACTATGATAATCTGCCATCAAAATCTAATTTCTCCTTTATTTGGGTTTGCTGCACTCAGAATTAATGCCTAATGGCACAAAACTGCAGGCTACTTCTGATGTAAAAGTCTGCCTCATTTTGGAAAAACACTAAATTCCAGAAATAAACTGAAGAGTGTTTCTGCAGGATGGAGTTTGAGGACTCAATTTCAGAGCAGTGAAACCAGACCATTCTGCCATTAGCTTCAGTGGTCAGTCAGTGACAACAGTAACTCTTTGGCAACATGTTGCCCAGCCCAGTTTTTGGTACCAGATGGTGCTTTACACTGTCTATAATAACCAAATGCAGGACTCCTTTATATAAAGATCTCCTAAAACTATGGTCAAAGGGACCAGGGAACCAAAAGAGCACAGGATAAGCTGATATTGGAAATAATGAAGATCTGGTTTTTGTTTGGTTGGTTGGTTTTTTTTTAATTTAAAAAGGGGGGAAAAAAAAGAAAAAAACCTGTTCTGCCCAAGAATCCAAAATAGCCACAAAACCAAACTGAAGAATGTTTCTTTCTCCCTGCAGCATTAGGCTTTCCATGAAGTCTTTAATCAAAAAGAGCCATGCCTAAACCAGCTGTGTACCTCACTGCTGGAACACCATCTAAAACCCAGGACCAGCTCTCTCCAGAGATCACCTCCAACACAGGGAAAGGTGTAATTCATCACGACTCAGCCTGACTTTATCTGCAAAGCAGCCAACAGCATGTGCTGGGTGGGATTTTTCACCCGTCAGGGCTCCGGTTGAGCCAAGAAGCCTTTCCAAAGGCTGACGCTTGAACCACTGGGCAGGGACCAGCCCTGATTAAAACGTGGTCACTCTGTTCCCAGCTGCTGCTGACATTACATAAACTGGGACAAGTCATTTTCCATGGGTGTCCAAAGCCAAACTGGTGCTTGTCAGCTCCTTGTAACCGGCTTACACGGAGACGAATTCGATGCATCCCTGGCTACTGCTGAATCAAACCAGTGAGGTGAATCAGGGCAAGTTCCTCAGAATCACCCCAAACCATCCAGACCTCTTACTCCATCAGTCTGCTTTCAGATGGGTGAGTGCTGAGATAAGGAATGTGAACAGAGTAATGATGTCACACACAAAATTCTGGAGCACTCTGTGTTCTCACAAACGTAAATAACACCATGAAACGCCACATGGGATATGGAAGCTTCTTTAATAATAATAAATTCATTAAGTGGCAAGAAGCCACCCTGCTTTGTAAACCAATTTTACTCAAACATATCCCCCTGTTTTATTTTTTCCCTCATTTAACATGAATACATTCTGTAATTTGTATGTGAAAGATTTATGTAGAGATATGTTCTGGACCACTCTTTGCTGATTTTACTGGTCAGAAAAACATTAAACATGCGAAAACAGCACCTTGTTAAAACTACAGGCCTCTTCTCATTACATCCCCTTTGCTGCTAAGCTAAATTGTCACTGAATAAGCCAAGTCTAGAGAGTTGGGATTTTTTCTCCATCCTGTTTTCTGAGATGCAGCAGGGCCTGCAGAAATGTCTGATAAAACCTCACAAATAATTCAGTATTCAGAAGGCTTTGTAAGCAATAGCTGCAGTTGCTTCTTCAGACTAGAGCTTCTCATGCATTAATGCACTTAGGGTCTGTGAGGAGCTCAGGATGTGCCCTCTCCCTGGTTGAGCCTGGACTCTGCACCACTGATATTGTTCAGCAACTGTGTGCACCAATAATTTAAAAAAAACCCAAAACAACTCAGCAAGAAACCAGGCTGTTTTTATCAGAAACAGGTAATAAATCTCATCACAATAGTAAAAAAAAAAAAATGGCAATTTCCTATGTATGACATTTTCATTGCTTGAGAATGAATCAGTGCAAGTGAGGTAACCCACACACCCCATCACTTCGGGCTGGGGGCGCATCAAACCAGGCGCCGCCGTTTTGAATCCCTCTCCATGTCTTCAGTGGGAGAGTCTCCATTGCACCCTAGAGGGGACACCATGTTCAGCAAAGGGTCTTCAGATGCCCCTCCAAACAGGGACAGCAACAGAGCCACACCATAGCCAGTAGCTCGTTCACCCTAGGAAAAATAAAAGAGAAAATAAAATACCAACTCACACTGTGTGTAATCTGAATGTAATTTTAATTTCCCTACTACTCAGCTAGAGCAGGGATGGGTCATGGTCAGAGAGAATACTCAGGGGCCCTGGCAGGTATGATCTACTTGTGCTTCTGCACCCTAACTCTGATGGCAGAGAGTTCAGGGTATCTGCAGGCCCAAGCAGTTGCTTTCACCCAGTTTTCTTGCCCATGAAAATGTCCTATGAACATACTCACTGCATGAACAGGTGCAGCAATGTCTACATGGACCCAGACCCCAGGCCAGTCAAAGCCAATGTGAGAAGCAATGAAGAGCCCAGCACAGGAACTTGGAGTATTGTCTCGGTCCTGCAGAAACAATAAAAACACAGTTGGTCTTGGAAGAAGAGAAATGTCCATGTTTAAGGCAGTTGTGTAAATCTGGTTCACGGCTTAACGAGCTGCCGTAACGCCGCGTCTTGTGAACCAACCGTAGATCCTTCACCAAATCCCTGCTCAGTTCCTCTTCCACCCCAGCCTGGCCCTGCTCAGTTCCTCTTCACCCCAGGTCCTTCCCACAGTGCTTCTGAGCTTCACACACACTGACTCTCAAACCCAGCAAAAGCAGCTGCAGCAATCCCCCGAGGCCTCCTCCATGTCCTGGTCTCTGCATTCCTAGTCACTGTCTCCACTGGTTATATATGACCTCAGGAATACTTGCCTTACATCTCACACAGTCTCCACCCAGGAATTTGCATTCATCTTAGGGCCATTCTTAAAAGGCAAGCAGCCCAAAGACACAGGCTGCCCTGTCTGAAACTGACACTTGGGAAGAGCTTTCAGCCAGCTATGAACAGGCAAGCACATTATCTAGAAGCACACTTTTTTTTGTGTAAGGAATAAAATTCAAAGAAAAAGAATCTTACTGCCACAGAGTTCTTCATATCAGCTACAGCAGAGGTGAACTCGCTGAAGTGGAGCTCAGGACAGTACACCAGAGGATGGATCAAGTCTCCACAGTTCCTGCCAGCTTTAACACAAGCCTTTTCCCACTCTTCATTATTGGTAAGGACAGCAGCATGATACTTTCCTGTAGCAATTCCCTAGAGAGATGTAAGACAAAATCAGGGAGGACTCACCTTGACTGTGCTGGGTACAGTCACGCTGTACTGCTCCCCCCTCCCAGTGTTAACAGCTGCTTTCCAGCTCACAAAACCACCAAGCAAAACTCACATCAAAACTACTCCATGAGAAGGTAGTGGAACAAGAGTACACAGAAAATATTGTAGCTGTTGGTGAATTTTTTTTAAATGTCTGGAAAGCCATTCTGCAGTGAATGTCTGCATTTGTCTGGCCTATTCAAACCACTGTCCCACAAAAATATTTCTTTAGTTACTGAGCATGCAAAATATGTCATTGTACAATTATTTATCCTTAGAAATAAAATTAAATCAGCAGTGAATTATAAACAAAACATCTAACACCCACATAAAGGGTACCCCAGCAACATGTGCCAATCACACAGTCTGGATGTAGCATCCTCATTCACTGGAAAGGTTGTTTCCTTCCAAATGTACAAAACCCAGAAGCCACCATCTCACCAGTTTTCCAGTAGGACAATGATGAGAAACTTTCATATGTGGGTTGGAAGGGACCTCAAAGATCATCAGTTCCACCCCCCTGCTTTCAAAGGATTGATGTTTACACCAATGCATGCAACATTCATGGTTCTAAAATTTGCCACCATTTCTCCTCTCGATAGGAAGATCAATTTATTTTCTAGAAAATTAAACCATAAGAATCACTGCTCATCAGTAAAACCTTCTACAGAACAGGAAGTGACTTCAGAAAACAGCAGCCCTGAATTTGTACCCCTGTATCGTTCTGTGCATGACTGGAAATCATTTTATGGACAACACATTCATGACATCCTATGTGCAGAGGGCTGCAGTTTACTGGGGTTGCTGCTGGCAGCTTTCTCTTGCCCAAGTTTAGGAAGCCACTGCCAGGCACAACAGTTCACAGTATCTGCTTTCCCCAAAGACTGGCAGGACTGAGGTGAAGAAGTGTGAACACACAGCCAGGAGAAGGGTGCAGGCCCTGTCCACCAGTCCTGTATCAGTACCTGAGCTCCAGTAAGAGTGGCCATGTCAAGAATTATATCAGCTCCAAGATCTTTGCAGGCATAAGCTACTCCATCAGCCAGGATCAGTCGTCCTTCTGCATCAGTGTTATTGATTTCCACAGTTCTAGGAAGAAGAGAGAATGTTTAATACCACAGTGCTTCATGCTGGAAGTTAAGACTCATTCATCTCAACTGAAATACAGGACAAGAGATCAGACTAAAACCTCACACACTTTCTTATTTGGCACTGCCACTCTGCATGGCTGTTTACTGCTCAGCTGGAAAGGGTTATAGCAGTGCCCTTGTGGTCAGGTCTTCTTGCTGGCTGTGGAATGCCCAGCCTGTTGAACTGGGGTTTTACAGGTTACTGCTGTAGAGAGGTGTCAGGCTCTGCTTCAAACCAACAGATCCCTACCAAATGGCAGCCTTCCTCTGTGACTACAGACAGACACACACACCTACCTGAAACCCAAGTGCTTTAATCAACCTTAAGCTCACAACACATTGTATGTATTTTGATGTGTATTTACATAGCCAAGAGAAAACTCTAAGCATGCTTAAAACTCCCTACTACAGCTGTGTGAAATACTATTATCATTATTTAGGGAAGCTGATGAGGGACAGGTTTGCAATCTGCATGGTACTCAGATAAACTGAACAAAAGATGATGGTTCCTCACAATGTTTCTGTGAAAAAGACAGATACAAACTTACTTTCCAGAGTAAAGAACGTGAATGTCATCAGGTCTTGTTGCACATGGTCCGACTGCGTTCTCAGCCAAACAAAAAACAGCATGAAGATTGTCTTTAAAACCCTGTAACAACAGCAGGAGAGAAATGGGGGTTGATTCACATCAAGCTAATTTAATTGGAGTGCAATCAGTGAGGGATTATGGCTCCTGGACAGCAATGCCACTAATTACATGGGAAATCTGTGAGGAACATCCAGTATCTTGAAGCTGAGGCCAAGAGCTATACAAAGCAGGTAAGGAGATAATGTCTAATACTGGTTTTAGAGTTCTCACTAGAGTGTAAATAAAAGCCTGTATGCATGTGACAGGCAAATGGACAAGGGATCTACAAAGCCCTTGGCAATTAAGCAGTGATGAGTATGGTATCTGAATTAAAACCTCTTTTATACACAGCATGTAGATACAACTGGAAGGGGTTACACCTAGTCAAAACTCATTCCCTGGGTAGGGCAAGTTCAGCTCTTTACAGCCAGTAAGAGCTTTACAGCTCCAAAGCCCATTGATCTCACTAAAAAAACTGCCAGGCTCACCAAAACCAAGCCAAGTCACTAAGCTACAGCATCCCTGTACAAAAACCAGCAGGGGACATCTCCAAAAATGTGGAGCTTCACTCAATTTGACTATAAATCTAACACTGACTTACAACAGAGACCACAAGCAACAGGTCTGGACTGTTTACCCACTCTGGTTTACTTTGGTTTAACATCAACAACTTATACAGTTGTGGATGATATTTTAAAACATATGATTTTATTTATACAATGGCTGTACTGTGTGGAGAGGTCCAAGGAGCAGAAAGGGAGACAGCAGCATTTAACATATAAAAACATAGTTCCTCAACAGGGAGAGCTAACCTTAAAACCATCAAATTCCTAGGGAAACCAGGGCCAGTTTTACTGCTAAACTCTTGATAAAATGCCACAGCTAAAGAAATCTGAACTTGTTGACTCAGCTCATGTTCTGAAGTCCAAAGGGAAAACACATCAATCAAAACCTTTCAAAGTAACAGGCAGCATCTAGAAGCCATAAAGTAACTTTGCAATTTCCAGTCCAGCCAGTGGGCCAACAGCATTGTTGATGAGATGACCCTATGATCTTCCAAAACAGTCTGTGCAGCAAAAACCCCCCACTCAATTCATAAGCTCTCACTGGACTGCAGCAAATTTTCCTCCTCCCAAGTGGGAAATGTGGCTAATCCACTGTCAAAAAGTAAAAACCTGCTTCCAGCATCAGTTGCCTTTTCTTGATTCTCATTCTGTCTGTAGCTCCTCAAAAGCAGGACACTCCATGACAGTATGCAGGGTCAACAAGGATTTCAAATATTTCAAGTTTTTTTCTTCTCCCTTGTGTTGGAAAGCTCACAACAGATGAAATGCATCTTTCTAGGAAAAAATCACTTGCTTAATTTTGCTATCCAAAGCCTTTTGAAATCATGTTGTAAACCTGCTAACAGCACGTAGGCAGACACTTTCTGCAGATGGATAACAACCTCTGCCCCTCTTCCTGCTGAGCTTGCTATGCAACACACGTTCCCAACTTCAGTCTCTGTGACAAAGCTGAGCTAATTTAAACCTCTCACAGCTTTGTACTATTCCTTAAAGCAATTTAAAAAAATGTCCTGAGACAGCAACAGCAACAAACTCTTTCCGCTGCCAACGCGAATACATTCTCATTCACGGGTCTTCTTACACGAGGTTGTAGAATTACACAGTGAGGTTGTTCTTTTGTTTTCACAAATAAAGGCACAGATCTCTTGTGAGCTGTGACAGCTCCTTCAGGTCCACTTTGTCCAAACAGATCACCCAGTTTAGTCATCACCACAATACCTGCACGTGAGATGACAGATCTCTTTCCCTCTCACTTGCTGGGACTGTGAACGCAGCTTCTCCCAGTGGAGGGTATGACACACAAAACCACTTTGGCAACATGGAGCATCCACAGCTTGCCCAGACTGCCCCAAAGCACCGAGTTCCAGCTGCTGTCCCTCTGCAAACCTTTCTGAAGCACTCAGAAGCTCCTGTCCCTCACATGACTTTCTGGAGGCCTGTGAAACGAGCCGTTTTGCCGAAGATGCGGCTCCCAAATCTGTTTTCAATTTCAAGTCTCTGCAGATAACTGTGGAGTTTGCAATCTTTCCACATCAAACACGGTGCTTAGGGCCAAGGCTCAGAGTTAAACTGTTGAGAAATGGGAATCTGGCACCGATCGCTCCCTGGACAAAGCTTCCATCAGATCTATGCATTAATCTGCAGCAGTAAATGTTCTTTGAACTTTGGATACTCCTTGGAGGCAATAGCTGCTCTGTCAGCAAGATTCAGTCACTGGATTTGTGGAGAGGGCAGTTTTATTGGCAACAGCCACTTCTTTTCCCCAGTTCACATTGTTAAAGTCATGTATGCATTTTTTTTTTAAATTCTTTGTATTTCCATACCTGGCTGCTTCTCAGCTCCCCTACTACTTTCTGACCACAGAGGCAAACCAACAAGCCTCTGCTGATGACACCAGAGCTGCTACTTCCCCAGCAGGTTAATATTAGAACTGGCACAGGATTTGGAATATGGACAAACTTCATATCCCACAGTCACTCATCCCCTTCTTTGCAAAGGGGACGACAGCTGCCCCAAATCCCACAGCTTAAACAACATCAGCACTGGGTAACTCAAGTATAAATCTGATTCAAGGAACTAGAAACCACTCAGTCTGCAGAACAAACCCTGAAATTCAAGAAAGACTCTTACCAAAAAAAAAAAAAAAAAAAAAGTGTGAAAGCAACTTCTCACAATTCTCAAGATCCCAGTAAAGACTTGAAATACTTTCCTGAAATAGCAGAGAGCAGAGTGGCTCGAGATCTAATAGCAGTGGCAGGTCAGAACTTCAAGATTAGACTGGGCCCCATATCTGGGAATATATCCAAAAGCTAGACTGCTCCTTGGCAATGCTGGGATACATGATATCAATTAATACATTTTACTTACTTGCTTTACAGTGGCTTTGAAGGCACCCAAAATAGCAGCTGCTCCACCACAGTCTCGTTTCATTCCAGGCATAGTAGTCTGTTTAAACAGAACCATAATTATTTTTTTTTTAAAAAGAAAGGTGATTTCATAGTAATGCCTGATAAAACCAGTATTTCTGATGTTTTTGTAACTCTGGTCTTGACAGTTCAGAATACATGCATCTGCTTATTGGTGGACCTTGCCTTAGAACTGGAAAACACTAAACCTCTGCTGCTCTGTTGGAAAATAAAAAAGGTTATTTACAAGATTCACACTGAGACCAACTCAAATGGGTTTTGGATCTCTCTGCAAAAACAGAAATTTAAAAAAAAATCTTTATGTTTAGCTTTTTTTCCTAGCAGTGGCAAGTACTTCAGGGCAAGAGATCAGGAGCTATTTAAGTGCCCTGTAAAGTGTTCCTTGAACCCTCTTCAGTGTTCTCCCCTGACAGTTTCTGCCCATATGGATGACAGCAGATTGAGGGTTTACTCAAATAAATACACTCTGGTTTCATACAGACTTTAACTGAATTACTTGCATCAGAAAACAGTGCTGTAAGTGGAGGCAGTGGAAGAACAAGTGTTTACTTACCTTTCCCTTAATGCTGAGTCCTCCAGTGTCATACACAATACCTTTGCCCACCCATGCAATGGTCTGTGTAGCACCATCTGGAGTATGACTGAGAACTGCTAGGGCTGGAGGATGCAGAGCTGCCTTGCCAACTCCATAGATACCTGGAAAACAGAATTAAACTACCCATGGGGAAGAAAGACTGTTGGAGGCTGTATGGGGCTGTTTTCTGCAAAACATACTGGGATACTGCAGGCAGTAACATTTTAAAAAATGTGCAAAGAAAACATTACAATGGAGATGGAAAACCATTCAAATTAACTGCTAGGAAAAAAACTGAATTTTCAACAAGAAATACCTCCAAAGCCTCTCTCTCTCAGCTCCTCATCTCGAATAATGGTAGGAGTAATCCCAAGATCCTTGCCAACTTTTTTGATTTCCTTAATCATTAAAAGAAAAAGAACATTGTCAGTCATCAGGAGAAGGAATTTGTGTCTTTTCACACACATGGGCATCCACATAAGGGCTTTGTGTGATTTATGTATGCATACAGATACAAACATTGACAGTTTTGGGAGCAGCACTGGTTTTCCAATGGCCTAATTCCACTGAGCCATCCATGACTTACTATGTATGAAATACAAATCTGACCTTTAAGCTCGGCCAATAAAAGAAATCTTCAGAGGTAAAGGCCAGCTGTTCACTCTATCAGCTCATGATGCAACAGGACAGGAATATTTTCATTCTCAACAGCTTTCCAGACTTTAGGATAAAATTCACTTGGAACCATGTCAATTTCTGTCCCATGATTTTAGAAATATTGGGCTTAAGACCACTGGCAAAGGCACCAGTGTCATGACTGAATCAAGAACTCCAGTCTTTCGACCCCCAATGCCTCACCCCAAGCTTTGCACTCCACCTCCTTCCACTTTAGCAGAGTTCTGTGAAATATAAAAGGTCAAGGAGCCCTGGCATCCTTGGCCAGGCTCTTTGACGTGCTTCCCTCTGCTGACACACATGTTTTGCTAAGAGATAGCAACAGTCTTATTACTACAGTCTAGACTTACAATTAGTAACCCTTACTCATCAGATGCATTACCTACCTCCAGGAAGTTATCTGTGTTCATCTCATTGCATGGGGTGTCCACAATTCGAGCAGCCAGCCTGACTCCTTCTGTAGCACTTGCCAGACACTAGGTAAAGAAGTGAGGACACCTGAGAACTGGCCCTGGGCTGGTGATCTGCAGAGCTCTGCATTCAGTCCCACACAGCTGGTATCAGTGTGGGGTTCCTCTGGAGGACATTGACTCTCAACTGCATCAACATCAATCATGGGCAGTTGTGCAGCGTGAAGTAACATCAATCAAGCTCACCATCATTTTTTGCATGTGTTAAGCTCAAGTTATTTTTCCCTGTGCTCTAATTTCCAAGAAATTCCATTCCTTCCCACAGTGCATTGATATTGTAAAATGAATAGCCTTCTCCACTATCAAAGGGAGACCAAGAAGGCAACATGTGGGGGAAAGAAAGGTAAGAGGAAGCCAATTCATGAAGTCACAGTGAACACAGAGGCCACTTGGGCTGGAAAGCTGCAGATATTCTATACAGTGCACAGAGTGGCTGAGGGCAGTGCAGATTGCTACCCTGAGACATTCTACATGGTCAGCCCATGGAGAATGCACAATATTTAGTATTTGTGTACAGTATGTGTGCATCTCTCTCCTCATTCCTCTGAAAAACTGGACTGACCCTCACCTGGACTGAGTAAAACGTATCTAAGCAAGAGTGGACTGAATCAAAGTGGTCCACAGTGAGTGTGCTGAGGCTGCTTCCTGAAAGAAGGATCCTCCTGGCAAAAAGGACAATGGGGGCATCAGACACTGAGCTTTTAACTCCTGTGCATCAGCTCAAAGCAAAAAGCCTACGTGGAAGGAAGCTCTGTTGAAGCTTTCCAGTAGCTGTGCTACACCAAAGGCCACACACAGCAGAAGGTAAGTCAAGATGGGTTTCAAAGGAATTTGATGTGTTGGTTAGTTATTCACACTGAGGTACCTGAAGTTTGGCTTGGCCAGACTGGCCTAAGGACTCTGTACACTCTGTATCCCAGCAGACTCATAAACTTTGGCTTGGTTTGGAATGGTGCCAGATTGCCTACAATTATTTTTGATTGCTTTACTTCCCCTAAAGGGATAAGGACCTTCTCAGGAGCCAAGCTAGGTTTGAAGTGATTCACCATTACAGCCATGCAGGTAAATGTCCAAGGTCAAGTCCAAGGGAAATAATATGACTTAGAAAAATAAGCTGCACCTGGGTTTGGCTTCCAGGATAGACAATGTAAAACTGACAGTACCTGCTAGTCCTCACCATAACATGTCCTGGACAATGCAGTAGGTGCAAGATACAGCAACATGCCAAGGTTAAGCTAAAAAACCATCTCACTGCATGCCCCTTCCATGCACATTACCTGTCTGGTGCTGGTCGAATTTAAGGCGTGAAAATTTGGCTAGGAGAAGCCAGTAATAGTTTTAGCATTGATATCCAGGGGAAGAAGAGGAGATAGAAACCCTTTTAGCTTTGTTTTGTAGTTATAAATAACCCCAATGGTTTGGAATCTACCCATCTGAAGAACTGTTTTTGACACTAGTCATGGTTTTTTTCTTATTTGGGACATGGAAAAATGGAGTGATCAACAGTTGTACTCATAGCACACCTGCCTTTGTCACCTTCCTGAAAGCTGATCTGATACCATTTATCACAGCCATCTCAATTCACAGAGGAAAAGATACTGAAATTAAAAAATGACCATAAAGCTGCAATTCTGTGAATTTCAGATGCAGCAGCACTGCCTTCTTTGTCAAACCCACTGCCAACATTTTTAAGGGATTTGTATAACCTTGCTGAGTGACAGCTAAGTGAGTGTCCCTCTGTACTGCAGCACCAAACCTGGAGTGCTGACCAGGAAGCTGCCCAACAGCTGCAGTGCAAACCTTGGAACACCTTTTAAGTTACTTGTTACAGAATTTCCCCTCTATCACAGTCATGTGCAAGAGAAACAGTCTGGAAGTATCTGCTATTAAAAGACAACTTGGACATATGTTGGAAATTGTTACATATAGTTCCTCTCCAAGGTGTACTGTTTCTTAGGGTCTTGTTTTTGGGTACAGCTCTCCTAGGAAAAACTCAGCCAAAGAGGTCCACCAGACAGAAAAAGCAGGGGCCATATGTGATCCCAGAATAAGCGACTCTAAGTAACTGTTAGTGACTTCACTTTGACAGTCCCCTGCAAAAACATATACAGATTTCTCCCTTGTGCTACTTCATTTGGGGTTTTCCACCCCTGAAATCTAAGTTCTGAGTAACATCTTCAACCTTTGCTGCAGTAATATATTCAGTATTTCTACTCAAGGAACTTTGATCTATGATAATTTATTACCTTATATGCCATGCCTATGCCAAACGTAGCCCAACACTGATTTATTTGTTCATGGAACGAAATAAAGGAAAAAAAAAAAGATATTTCAGGGAATAATGGAAAGAACTGATGATGGAAACCCCCAAAAATCTTACTTTAAGTGTTGCCACTTCTATTGGTCCATTGTTTTGTCCCACCAGGAAAAACTCCACAGTCACAGTTTTCTTCTCGGTGCGTCTCGATGCACTGGACCGATGTGTGAACAAGGGGAAAGCCCTGGCCAGAGCACAAGCCGAAGCAAAGACTTCAGACCGCTCACAGACCATCTGCAACACCAGCCAGAAGAAAAACACATCAGGGATGTGGAAGGTTACATTGAAAAGGATATGTTACTTGTGATACTACTGGTGAAGAAGGGCAGAAAAAGGAGAGGGCTCTGATGGGAATCACAAAGTGATGATATGTGTGCACGGATTGAGTGGCGGTACGAACGGCACCACAGTGAACTGGTTCACTCATTTACTGTATGGAAATGAATTCCAGTGCTGGACTTGACTGTGTGGGAATCAGCACATCCTGACAGGGGAACTGGACTGCTTTAATTATACTAGTGCAATTAACACAGGTCAAGACAAATAAGCATAGGAATCATCAATGCATGCTCAAAACAAATAGAGAAATGGCATGAGGATGCAGATAATATTAACCTGAAGCTTTGTAACATGTTGACTTTCTGAAGTTCATTACAGAAATTACCAATGGAAAGCAGATTTAGCTGAACATTTTCAAAATTAACTATAAGGGAAGACATTTAAGTAGAGTTATTACTCTTGCAAATAAGCCTTCCCAGTAAAGAGCCTAATTACATTTTGCTGCTGGCGTCGACTATGTGAGCTTTCTCCACCAACCTACAAATCTGAATTAATCTGGAGGAGCCACAGAAACAAACAGCAAATTCATCAGGCTTGTACTGAAGACAACCAAAGCAGTCCAAGAGCTTGTCCTGGAAAGGACTCACACTGGAGCATTAATTTGCATTAAGACTTCTAAAACTCACCGAATAACACAAACAAGACACCTTAAATGGGTTATGCAATATAAATATAGAACCCTGCATGCAGGCTATGTCGATCTTCTAAAGCGTGTGCTGATGTCATAAATCCCAGCTGAAAAAAAGCCACTAGTGGCTCCTCTTGCATGGACATCCCTAGTTGAAGACATTCTGTGTGTATCCAACCTTAATTCCCCCCAACTGCTTGAGCATGCACAAGCTATTATAGCTCGGTCTTGTTTATGCGTCAGCTCAAAACCACTTAGAATGTCAGCATAATTATATGGGTAAAACTTGCCCACCTCCAGTCTCCTTGGATACAGCTAAAATCTCAAAAAGTCGAGAAAATACTTGACTAGACACATCAGCAGAAGCGTTTTCAAACAGCCACTTACAACAATACATCTGTTGACGCCTCCTGGAAGGCAGTTTCTAACCAGGCGGGTGATGAACTGAGCTGCAGATGGACTATTGTGCCGGCTGACCCGGGAAGGCAAAGCAGCCACAGTGGCATAATTCAGGTAGAGAGGACAGCTGTCCGTGGGGTTTGGATTCAGGGTGCTTAATGCAGATTGCCAGACCTGGGGAGAACAACAGAATTTAAAGAACTGAGTCAGACTCTTCTTTCCACCTCGTTCCCCCTGTATTTAAGTACTCTCTAGTTACAGGATTTTACGTGTCCATCTTTTTTAGGCGTTGGTCTTTTCCAACATAAACGATTCTACATGCACACAATTCTAAATAGAATAATGTCTAGAGTGAAAAGAAACAGGAAAATACAACAAAACTGTTTATTAACCAGAAAATACAAACATTCCGTTTGGAGTGTCTCAAGCCACGTGAGTTACAATTTAAACCCACACCACGTAGCGCAAAGGCTGCTGCAGAGCTGCCTCCAGACGGGTTTCCTAGTGATAAAGAGCTGCACTGATTTACCAGCCCTCAGTTATTGTTCCACATACAGATTTAATAAAAAAAAAATAACTGAATGCATAAATTTTATAAGAGACTCGGGAGACCAGCGAAGAAACCCAACAACCCCGCCACACACCCACGACACTCAACACTCCTCGCTGCGCGGAAAACCATCCACCCACCCACCGCCGCGGGCCCGCTGCCCCCGCGGTACCCGAAGGCAGAGCAGGGGGAAGCGTGGCCGCCCCCCGCGGGCTGCGAGCCTCGGCCTCCCGGGATCGCCCGTTTGGGTGCCTGCGTTAAGTGCGGACATCCCCGCGTCGCGGAGGAGGGCACGGCACGTTCCGCTCGCCGAGG
>VXBZ01012972.1:0-13688 GCA_013399135.1 Heliornis fulica | reverse complement strand
GGCCACGCCGGGCACCGCAGGCGGGCAGGGCCGGGCCGGGCGGGGCACGGGACCCGGATGCGGCGGGGTCTGTGGGGAGCCTGGCAGCTCCGGTACGGGATCGGCGCGTCGGGGGATCCCCCCCCACCCGGCCCAAGACGGGTGTGTAACGGGGCGTCCGCCTTGGCCGCGCTGGGAGCTCCGGGCTAGGAAATAAAAAGCGTCGTGCCAAGCCTTTGTGTTTGGCCGGGGGTTCGGGGACACCCCCCGCGCGATGGGGGAGGCGGCGGTGTCGGTCCGGTAGGTTACAGAGGAAAAGGGAAACACCCGGTAAGGGCGCAGTGCAAAGGGGGAAGGTCCCGCTGCCGGGTCCCGGGCAGGGAAAGGTGTCGGTACTCCCCAGGTGCAACTGACCGGCAGCTCTGGCAAGCTCAGAGCCCGCGTTCCCCTTCGGGATGCCAGTAGAGGATGGAAATGCTTCGTTCGAGAGTGTGAAGTTACGTAGGGATGAAAATGGGAAAAAACCCCCAAACCTTGAATTCCTCTTTTCCTCATGAAGTTGTTGGATAAAATGTACAGCTAAAAAGTATTCCAGAAACAGCAAAAAGCCAAAACCCGCTCTGAAGTACAGTGTGGGAACTCAAGAATGTCTTCTAAACACCAGCTTTAATAGTAGATTTAATAGTGAAGTAAATGTTTTAAATGGGACATCTATCCTCATCTTTTTCTGTTTATCAAACACCTCATTAATATTAGGTCAGGAGTCACCACTTGTTAATCTGCAGCTATGAACCACAGCTAAGTCCCACATTATCCTAAGTTCCACTTACACTGGAAAATTGAATGCTAATGGAAAGACACCCAAAAAGGAAAAAAAAAAAGAAAAAAGAAGACATTAAGCTGAATTCCAGAAAAGACTTCTGTACAGTAAGCTTACTCAGTCCCTGAAGGGACATAATGGAAATTTTATTGCCTGATACATTTACAATTAGCCTGAATGAAAGACACAGTAAGATCTGCTGCAGAGGCCCACAGGGCATCCTCTCAGACTGGGCAGGCTAACCCAAGCTCCAGCTCCGACTTTGAGGAGTCCCTGCTGAAGAGAAAAACTGTTCAGGGGCTCACTAATGCATACAGTCATCGTGGAGACAACACCACACAGCAGTTATTTAAGGATTGAGACATTGCAAAGATTCAACCAGACAGTAAACTCAGAGTTATTGAGTGCAAATTCCACTGTTCCTGCAGCTGCAAGAACATGAGACTCAAGTGCCATCCCCAAATCCCCATTATCTGAAAGGCAAACAAGCAGCAGGGAATACTCCTTCAGCCCCCATTCCCTCCCTCATTAAAGACAGGGAGGGCAGAGGGTCCAAGTCAAGGCAATAGACTGAGGAAATCAGCTCTATCTACAATTCAGAAACTTCCCATGCATTTCCCACTAAGAACAGCAGCAACATTTCTAGTAGTGTGAGCTGCTGTGGAAGCTGCACCATGGACCAACCTTCCACATCCACTCCAATTACTGATCCTCTAAGTATTTATAGAATCAGGCCTCTGAAAAAATCTTACATAATCCATTATCATGGGAAATAACTCTTGACAATGCAAGCTATATTGTGCTATAGAAAGGAAAAATGTTTTTAAAAGATTCTTAATGCTACTGCTGTGTTCAATTGATTATGAAGAATATATAAACTCATTAAAAGGATGTTTCAATTTGTATATTTTTAAAAATGAGTATTGACCAAACAGGTTGGAAGTGTTTTATTACTTTCAAATTCATTAGCCATGATAAAATGTCAAAAGCACCAGTCAAGACAGAAATAAATAACACAATCTCATGTTAGAGAGAAAGTTGCAAATACAGTATATTAAATTATAGCAATATGCTGCTTCACACCAACTGATGTAGACAGCACACGAGGGAGACAGTAGTTTTACTCACGATCATTGAAAAGATCCATTACCAAAACAGGGGAGCTGCACACCCAACTACAAGCATCATTCTTTCTTTTACCAATTTACTAATTTAATCAAGGGTTTGAACTGGTAGTTTTGGAAGTTCAACATCCCCTTTGTCTAGAGGTAACAAGAATGGCACAAAGCTTTCCTCAATACGCCATGCCAATGCCAAGGCTTTCCCACCTCCGTAGTCTTTGCTTTCTGGTCTGTTCCTGCACCGTGTCAGTTTAAAGCCACATCCTGCATCCTCCTTAGTATGCAGTGAAGATAAATCAGGGCAGGCAACATAAGCAACAATAATGTCCTAGTATCATGAAATCCAGCTTCAGGGGCTTTGAGCAGAGCATCTCTGCAAGTTTGTGGGGAGCACTGTATCAGTCAGAAAATGAGGGAATTAAGTTACAGTCCCTTTGGGGGAAAAAAAATCCATACAGAAAAGTCCTATTAAAAATATTAAGGCAAGGCCTCTACAATTGCACACCACTTCAGGCCTGAGTTAAATCATGAGTATTGTATTACTTAGATGTTGCCTTAATTTCTCTTCTATGGCCTACAGCAGTTTTCCACTGAAAAAAATAAATAATGGAAAACCCCAAAATTCTCTACCAAAGGCCTAGTAACATGTCACTTGTATGACATTTCTCATAATCAGTAAAAGGCCATAAACACATCCTCATCCACCCAGGCATTTAAAAAAATAATCTGTTGTCAGGGAAAATGGATGCAATGTATTCTGTAGTGAAGTGACTATACAAGAAGTGTAACACATACAAAGTGCTGTAAAACAAACAGCTTATACAACTACAGCCTGAAACATCAGAGACCCACTGCAGTAGGTCAGATGGAGTAGAATGCCTAAAGGAGAATCTCTGTTTTTTTAGGTTTTACTTCACCACTGCTTTTATGTAATGACTGTAGTTTAAAGAAATGGTACATGAAAAAAGTATGTATGATCATTCTGGTGAGGGAAAACATTCCCATGATTACTCAAGCTCAGAAAAATTTTTAATTAACTAAATGTGTTAAATTATGCCAGTGATTAAATCTTGTTATTTTACAAGATCAAGTACTGCTCTGATTCTTAGTAATGGTGCAATACCTCAATTAAGATCTCAGGGGTTGGATTACATTCTGATTGCTAAAAGCTTGCTGGGTTTTTTTTGTCTATCCAATTCTTTGGAGTTTGAGTCTGGAAGAAAGGAGATCAAGTCAAACACTTTGGAGCCTCAATATATTTTACACTTAGATCAATTTGTTATCTAGTCCCATGACTCACTCAGTAACATGGTTTCAATTTGCAGCCTGTAACAACTGTGACATAAGAATACAGAAGACAACACATTTTTGTTCACAGTAACACACTAATTACTGTACTCACTGGTAACATTTTTGCCATTACTGTGGTTTTTGTAAGTACTGTGTTTCCAGACACCTCTACATAGAATGCCAAATCATTTGTGTGGGAGCATCAAATTTCCTGACATTTTCCATATAATCCTTACAAACACCTCACAGACCACCAAACTTGTACTTTGAAGAACTCTACAGAAACATTGCACAGACTTTGCACCATGAGGGCTTTATACATTCAAAGGCAGCTTTCTGGAGTGCAGGTCCATCCATTCACATTGGGGAAAAAAGTTCACATAAATTCCAAAAATAAGAAAAAGTAGTGAAACCTAGTGTGACTTTACACCAATAAGAACAACAATAAGGACAATGACTATAACAAACAAAATTAAAATAACGAGCATCTTCCGATTCTTCTTTTGATATTGCTCTGCCTACAGAAACAGAAAAGAGAGAATTAGGATCTAGCTACAACACACAAGCTCTTGCTTAGTGTACTTAGTTATTCTTTGGTAGCTGGACATTTTATACAATGTATATTGCAAGTAGCTCCCACAAGGTAACTCTGGTCAGTGAAATTAAGTGTACACTGAACTCATGTTTATCCACATTAAATGGCAGCCTATTGTAAAGAGGAATCTTTTCAGCAGCCTTGAGAGAGGGCCCTATGGCTCTGCAGGACAGCTGAGCCACACAGAACAATGACACTTGATCTGGAAGAACACTTAGCTCTGAAGACCATGGAGACAAGATCAGGCCACTGGGTATGTGAAAGTCTGAACAGGAGAAGTTGCTAAGATGTTCTAACTGGTTTTGCTGATAAAAAAATTCCTGCATTGTATTTGAAGGACAGTAAAATTCACAACAAAGCTTCATAATTTCTATAGGCATTTTTGTTATATCCAATTCAGCTGTGCATTTTCATTTAATTTCAATTAACTCAAAGCTTTCTTTTTGATTTGATTCTCAGTTTTCTGCTTCATTCCTTCTTCTAACCACATTTTCTCATCCCTTTCCTCTTTTTCTCCAGGGGAATTAAAAGGAGGCAATGTGGTGAAAACTCTCCAAAACCAAAATAAAGTCTGCTAATGGAAGCTGAACAAAACAAAATTTGCTTTTAATTGTTTTAAAATTAATAAGCCATCAAAATTTAAAGGGAAAAACATATTTTAAGTCTCCTTTACACTCCCTGGAAATTAATTATCATATTTACTAAAGAGGAGTTTTTTACTTGAAACTATGTAACATGCAACCACTGTGATTACTTATTTCATTAGGCTTTAAGTATCAAAGCCTGACAAAGTATCACAACTTCCATGCAAAGCAGGAATTGGTAACTAGTGATTTCATATCACCAGAATTCTACAGTGAATTAATGCAATTTCTGTGAAACTGCTGACTCAGTTTGTAATAATTATGTGAATTAAAACAAAAGAAAACTGACATTTTGGATATTAAATCAGAATAATGTTACCAACAGTACTAGTACCAACAGGGTATCTGACTTTGATATTACTATTCAGACCTGTGTGTATGGCTTCAGTGACAGGTGAAAAAACATCCTGAATATAGTGAAAACAAGTATATATTGCATCAAAATCCTGACTCTAGTCAGCAGGATTTTGCTGAAAATTCATTAACTACCACTAGACTAGAAACAGTGTTGATTCCCACTGATTTCACTTATTTCCAGTTCAGTCTGTACAAATTGCTTGCAGCTGCTGAACCAACAGTCAATGACTTATTTTAGTGATCTCCAACTTACTTTTATCTATAGCAAGAATGAACTTATAACTAACTTATTTTGCTTTCCCTCAAATGGCACTTTTTCTACTGTCTTAGAAGTCTACATTAATATGAAGTTGAGTTTGTAGTAATAAGTTGTCCACGTTTCCAAAACAGAATGTTTTATTTGGAGGCTTTTACATAAATCTCTCATTCTACTTTACTTTCAGCAATAGAAGGACTGAACTGAAAAACCAGAACTTAGCTTAAAATCAAACCAAAATAGCCAACAAAACAACCACACAACTCTGTGTTCTGCTGCCAATTCAAACTTTTCAGATGTTCATAGTAAAGCTTCATATTAAAAGCATAAGGTTGGACCTAACTTCTAACAAGTGTGAGATGGTAAGTGAAAACATTAAATATTATTCTTGCTGCTTGGACTATTGAGATAATGTTTTCAAAGCAGCATGTATCAGCTGACTGAAATCTACAGTGAAGTACCCAATACCCAGTCCTATTTCACATGTGCTGGGCTCTCCAGAGAGGGAATTACAGATAGGTTCCCCCAGGCCAGCAATATAAAGATCAAAACACATTACTTGGATGCTCAGAAAGTTATTTAAGAAATTAAAACTAGGCATGAAGCATGACACTAACAATAATGACATGGAAAGGTCCTACTACAGTACAGTTGGACATATTACTCTGTACAGTGATCATCTGTAAGAGGAACAGTGTCCTACTGAAGAATTTCTGAATAACTTAATGGCTACATTATTATAAAAGATGATTATATATGCAAAGCAGTTTACATATTCCATCAGCTTACCTTGTGTAGTTGTTTTAGACCCTCTTCAGTTTTCATACATGACTGTTCGACATTGTAGTCAATTCTATCTAGAACTGTGCCCTAAAGAGAATGGAGAGCATGAGCACCAAATAATATTGAACCTAAATAAAAACCTTATAAAGCCATTATTATGAGCAGCACAGGAATTAACAACACTCACAGCAAACAGCTAATGAACTATGTAAATTATGAACTTTTACAGAAGATTTTACAGATGGGATTTCATTAAAGGATCTAGCTTGATTGTAGCTCTGCCACTATCTCAGGTCATATCCCTTAATAATAACCTGACTTGCAGTTCAGGTGTTTTTGGCTGATACACTTAATCTAAACTGAATCTCTGAGAGAAATAACCAACAGAACTCTAGGATGCTATGGGATTTTTAGTCTAGCACCCACAACCAGTTGAATCTTCTATTTATTTACTTTTCATTAACTCATCTTCTGGCAGATTTTAAGCAAAGGAAACCTCAGCCTGAAGAGGGAAGTTTGGAAAAGCAAGAAGCACATGAAAACAAGATGTCAGAACAGGAAGAGTCTAGAAGCCTTAGCACTACATGGCATCTCCTGCTTCTTGCCAACACTGCCATGTCAGTGTACCTGTTCTACTATCATTGCTCCCAGGTCTCTGAATATTTCATTGAGATCGGAGATTGACTGTACAATCTGACGGATTTCTCGTTCCCGCTCTTCCACCATTAATGTGTTCTGCTCCACCAGTGCTAGCTGGTCATCTGTGAAACCCTGTTGAAACAAAAGATTTAGATGTTAACCTAACACTAATTGTGTGAGAACACCAGAAATATAAATATTACAGGATTTCAGCACACAACAGTCCTTTAGTTGCCTACTGTGGAAATTCCTATCCAAGAAAAAAAAACCCCAAAACATCTTGTGGTATTTTAAAAGCAGTTTCAGCGCCACTAAAATGTCTTGGACAGCTATTCACAGGTTCAGCAGAGAAAATATAACAATACTAATGTGGTCAATGCATCACAGAAATCTGCAGGAATAGAATTCCCACGTAGGCTGGTGCTCATGGCACACCACTTAGATATTTTCCTATTAAACTTAAAGGTCAGTAAAAAGTTTCTTTGGTTTGCATGTGTGGAATATCAACTTACCCTGTCGTAAAGTGTATCATCCTCCCCATCATCCATCAGTGGCACTGAAGTGTCAAAGAAGTGTTTGGATCTTTCTTCTCTATTCTTCATACCTATAAAAAACAAAATAGGTTTGAGCATAACATTTACACATGCTAAAATCAGAGTAAGACTGAGGTCTGAAGCACCAGTTAGTAAAGGACAAGAAAAACTGGCTACTAAATGACTAGTAGGAATATCTAAATTTTAACTGTCACACAGGCTTACTATTTAACAAAGCATAACAAATTGAACAAGGCTTGCAAGACTGATTAAATCAGTGATTTTAAGTCTTTATGTTCCATTAAGTTAAAAAAAATAGGGAAGTTAAGAGCCTTAAAGGCTGATCTCTAAGAAATTCTCTTAGGAACATCTCTCATCTGAACTGTAAACCCTGAGTTCCACATGTGGCATTTATAGTATGACAGAAAGAAATATTAGATCAGTATTAAATTTGAAGATCGAGATTTTGTGGGTTACAAGAATTGCACACAATTTTAGTTTTGAATAGAGGATATTCCACTTCCAATCTGTTTACAGATGCAGAATTTTATCATGGACTACCAATCAGAAGCAGGTATTGTGTCTGAAGACCAACAGCTATTTCATCAGGGTAATGGAAGTAGCTTTGCAGGCCAAGATTTGAGAAGCAATGACGCACTAAAAATGTGGATGGATGAAATACACCGACTTCATCAAAACATTTAATCATGAAATTTCACCTCTAGCAATACAAAAGTGAGGCAGAGTAAACCAGTTTTAACAAGGGCTGTGAAACAGATATTCTCCCAAATTCTAACCTCCATGCTAATATTCTCCCAGTGTTCCTGTGTGCATCACTCAACCTTTCTGTGCTTCAGTTTCCCCAACCAAGAAAATAAGCACACCTTAATTAGTGCTTTCCACAGAAGATGCCCATGTATTACTGTATCTCTTGTGCTTACGTTTGAGATAGTCAGACTGTGCATGCCTAAAGTTGGTGGATAGGTCCTGAAGGGACTGTGCTAAGGAAGACACTACATTCCTGAGAACACGTGCTTCTTGTTCTGTACAACTACGTGACCTGCTCTGCAAGACCTGGACTGCTCTCTGACATCTGTGAAATAACTGAGAAAACAATTCCATTAGTAAAAAATACAGCCATGCACACTTGTAAATCACATTGCAAAAGTTCCAAATAGAAGTAATCTTTTGATTTCTAGATTTTTAAAGTTAACTTCTTATTGCCCAATACAATGTTAAGAAAAGGATAGAAACAGATGAATAAACAACTTAAAGCTAACAGCATAACAGAGTAACATGACTACTTCTGACCAAAGACATTTGCTTCATTATTACTACTTGGACTGGAAGCCTTAGAATATATATCTGTATTTCTCCAAGATACCTGTGAATGTGATTTCACTAGGTCTCCCAATCCTATTCCATATAGAAAAGCAAACACTTAAGTAAAGGAACAAGGAGTTTAAATGACCCAAGAAGTTCACTGAGACAGACAGCACAGTACAGGCACAAAGTCCAGAACTTCTAGCTCACTCCAATACCCACTGCAAAAGAAACACTCTGCTCAAAGGAAACCAGTGCCTCATCACAATGTCAGTCACAGGTATGTCAGACCAAGCTTTACAATTGGAAGAAGATCTGTACCTGTGTGATCTCTTGGGTTGTTATTTCTATTGCCCGTTCCTCTTCACTGCTGTCATCCAGCGTTGGCCTGTTTAGATGTTTATCATGGAGACTGGCTAATTCTTTCATCTTCTGTTTCACCCTGGTGATATCATACTGAATCTATACCAGAAAACCAAACAATGAAGAAAAGGAGTGAATGGTGTTTCTGAGGAAAACAAATGTTAGACAAAAATCATTGCAAGAAAGCTGCATGCCTTTATTTCACCTGCAATATATCATTCAAGGGAGCAAGTCACAGCTTGCCTGGTAATTTCCTCTGAACAAGAGTATCAATTTAGAACACATTTGTTTTAATCTTACTTCTAACACTACTTCTGCCAAAAATCTTACAGCATTAAGAATGTAACTGACAACACTAATAAAATACCTGCATGAGAAATCAAACTCTGTTGGGTTTGCCACACAACTTACCTCATCTGCTCCATCAACCCATTTGGGAGGTAAGCGTTTTGTTACTCCAATTGCTGCTTCAGGATCCAAACTTATTCCCGACACCAGCGCCATACGATCATCAGCAAGCTGCAGAAGACAAGAAGGCAAATTAATTTTACTCAAATTAGTCACAAATCCTTGAGTATTAAGGAAAAAGGGTATGTGTGCCTTGCCATAAAAATTAACCTCAGAAGCGTGTCTGCACATGATGTGGGCACGATCATATGCATCATCCTGCCAATGACCTACATGCTCTCACTCCCTACTGGACCTGAAAGATGAAAGTTACTTGTAGAATAAATTCTTAGCAGATTTTCAAGGAGAAAATATGGCTCTGATGGAAGAAGTAATTCTAATGTTGGTACCTTTTGTATTAGATGATGATTCACAGCCAAAGGATCCCTAAATCAATGGTGTTCCCTGGTTTATATTGAACTAGGCAAGTCTGAAAAATCTCATTTAGGAAAAACCTCCAATAAGTGTTTATTTTATCTCTAAGAAATAAAAATAGTATCCTGTCATTATTCTCAAACAATGTTGTATGTCCAGATACTGACCTACTAGGCAGCTGAAGAACAAACACTCTTGCAAACTGACATGCAACTAAAATTATTTAATTATTTGCTTAACATAAGTTACAAGTTGCTAAACAAACAAACAAAAAAAAAAAGCCAAGGTCGTGGTCAATCCACACTTCCCTATATCACAATGATACAAGCTTGCTGCTTAAACTATATAGTCCAAGGCAAAGAAACTTGCAGGAAAACTCGTGGAGTAATTCTCCAGAAAATTGCAGTGATTCCACAGATCCACAGGAGGGCTGGAAAGAGGAAAGAAGTAAAAGAATTCTTTTATCATAATTAATGGTTATGTTTTTAATAATTCAGGTGCAAAAATGCAGTGTTTTTATTATTGGAAACTGATGTGCACTGCTGTACAGCAGTGTAGCCATAGCTGCAGGCAGGTATGATATTCTTTTTGGAGACTATTTTTGGGAATAGAATGTAATTTTCAGGGTTGAAACATTAAAACTTTCTTTCCAAAGCACAGCTAATTAAAAGTATTTAGATCACAATATGCCTGTGAAATGTATTTGAAAAATAAAATTCTGTTAATACTTTTGGATGCAGGTTGAATAACCTCAACCTCATAAAAGCATAAAATATGACAAACATGAAGGAATAAGAATGTACATGCAGGGTGTTGTAGTTCGTTTGGTGTTTTAAAGCTCAGTTTGGCAGAAACCAAAAGCCACAAGTCTGATCTTGAATAAATAATCTGCTTTGATGATATTACCAGTAAGATGTGCTGTTCACCCTCAGAACTCCACAGCAGTGCTGGATGAGGCTGGATGTCCAGAGAAAGTGTGGTATCATTGCTCTTGGAGGTTTTCAAGACTTGGTTAAAGTCACAGATGACCTTATATAGGCTACCAATAGCCCTGTTTTGAGCAGGGACTTGAATTAGAAGATCTCCAGAGGTTCCCTCCAACAAACATGCCTATGGTCCTCCAGTTTAAGGCTCTGATACACACCTAGTTTGTACAGAGGCATTTACATTTAGCACTGGGTCTGTAGATGCTTCTAGTCATCCTCTTCCTCTGCAGAAGGCAGTGGACCAGGCAGAATCAGAAGGAAAGCGTAGATCTTACTGACAGCTCAATCAGGTTTTGCATTTCCAGAGATTAAATAATCTGCCTTTACTGGGGATAGAAAGAGGTGGTAACACCAGCAATATGTACCTAAACCCAAACTTCACTGTTTGGTCCCAGGGAAATTTAATACAACATACCCCCTGCCACTTCCTGGTTTCTCCCAGATTTTTAATTTTCCTTTATCAGTCCTGGAAAGCTTTGTGGTTCCCACCCTCCTACCTTTTAAAAAACAATCCTTCCTCCTTCCTGGGAAAATCTTTCCTGAAACCCTGTTTTTTACCTCTGACCAATAAAATGTATACAATTTATGCACAGCATAAAAGCAGTTAATAGCTTCATTGTACAAAGTCACTATATCCCATACCTAGACAGTAAGTCAGACTAGTTTTTACATGTATCTATTAGCAGTGTAACATTATATCACAAAAGTATTCTCTCTGCAGCCTTGTCCTTCCACTGGGAATGGAGACACCTCATCCTATACAATGAAATTTAAAAATTAGCAGAATAAAGGAACAGCTCAGTGATGCAGGCTCAATGCACCATGGCAGAACAAAATGTTAAAAACAATACCTCATCCAGCTCCTGAAGTGATTTGTGGATCCCATCAGCCCCATCCAGTTAGAGACAGCAAAAGATAAAAGGGAAAAAGACATAGGACAGATACAGGGCATGGTCAGTTGAGAAAATACTAATTTGTTGTTTAAGCACGATGGTTTACCAAGAACAAAACAAACTGGCTTTTAAAACACAACTACTCAATAAATACATCATGATATTGCACTTTTTAAGTCAGCATTTTGCTCAATGCACAAACTTTTATGAAAAATATTTTAGTTGCTTGGTAACCAGAAAGAACATAAGAGATCAGATTAAGAGCTTGGTTTGTTTTCCAAAGTAACTTCACAGGTTACTACAGTTTCAGGTAGAAAAACTGCAACTGAATATACTGAAATGTGACAGCAAGGGCAATTTGGCTGCAGTATGCAACATCCACTGGTGAGTTCAAAGGTTTGATTATGATTAGAAAATGTACATACAAGCTTTAGTAAGACATTTTTTGACAAGCACCCCAGTTATCACATGATAAAACAGAGAGCAAAAGACAAAAAGCAAAAGCAAGCATAGTATGCACTCATGTACAGATTTCAGTTACTCTCTAGTTTCAGGTAACATGAATCCTACATGCATCTGAAGAGATACAAAAGGCTAACACCTGCAATGCATCTGCACATTCTCTATTCATCAGCCTTTGGACTGTAGAGAGTATAGGTGAGCTATAGGATATTTCACTGAAAGACTAATAAAGCAAGCCCATCAGATTTACAACAAGGACAAACCACTTGTGGTTTAACAAAGCAGCATGCTTCAACTGAAGACCTCTTCTATCCCATACCAAGCTTTTGAAAGAGTGCTGTACTGCTATGCACACTGCTTTGCTTAGCTGAGTTTAAGGAGTGGTTGAGTGTCTGCATGAGACTGCATCTTCCAGGGCAGAGGGAGATGTTTGGGAGAGCTGCACAACAAAGGATTTCTTCAGAAGCCCCGAGAGTGACCTAAGGTAAGCCAAAACACTATGAACTACAAGTTGCAACACTGCCCTGCTGACTTGCAGCAGCTCTGCTCTGGGGATACGACCTAAAATAACAGTGGTCAGCTCCAGTGATGGGCACCTGGCAATACCTCACACTACCATCTCTGCCCTTCTTGCTTGTAGTAAGTAACTACAGCTCTCAACTGTCCACCAGAACCTAGACTGACTAACTTCATCTACCTCACAAGAGCAACAACTTCCAATCCTTGTCAGCTCTGATTGCATTTGAATAAGCACCCTAGAAAACAGCTTCAATTAATGTTAACAAACACTTTAAGTAAACACTTTATGCCATTGATTAGGTGTTATTGCATTCACTGTTCAGTCAAAGTGTAGTTTCACTACTCAGTAGCCTGTACGCGAGTTTAAACCATCATTAACTTTTCTATGTGGTATTTTAAAAATCCAAGGATCTACACAAGGTGATATTGATATTGGCAACCTCCCCCACCCCATATTAATCAGAACTAAATGCAGTGCCAAATTAAACATGTATAATACACGTTACTATTGACATTTCCTGCTCTGCAAATGTGATTTAATACATAGCTTGTTAAGACACAGGTGTAATAAAGTTAATAAACAGAAACCATTCAACAGCAACTCGTGTAAAATAATATATATTTACATATAAAATACATACAATAACATTTGCAGCATGAAATGCTGCTTTGCCTAACAAAAATGCATTAATGCAAAGCGATTTCAACCAGACTGGCAGCAGATATCTACTGGTGCATACGACAAATAAACGACACGCTTGAACAGAAGGGATACAAACATCACTAGAGCTGAGCTGTCACACAGCCCATCGAGGTCTAACTCAGAAAAAGCCACAAACTGCCACTGAACAAATGGCTTTTTGAAGTTTCTGTAAGGAGGACTCATAGAATCCACCGATTCCCCTCCCTCACAGATGACTTTGAGTGTTGTTTGGATTTGGGGGTAAAGAAAGGGGCAATGGACATCAGAACAAATCATGGAAAAAACTCAAGCAACAGCAATAATCTACACTAGTGTATTTAACAGTGCCCACAGGTGAATAGAAGAGTTCTGTACTACAAAATCGTCCAGATTTTTTTTCTCTTTGGGGAAAAGAGGCATAAAACCCCCAAGGGACAAAGAACTTCATGTCAATGCTAACATGAAGTTATTAGAACACCAACTGCATTTATTATTCATGAGGCGAACAGAGGCACGGTCAGCACAAACACAGATCTCTTCTATTCATTTTACGTGAAGTAGCGGGAAAAAGGGACCGACAAGGGGGCGAGGGAGGTACAGAGGGGGTCTGAGGAGGGGGCT
>VXBZ01012966.1:0-10011 GCA_013399135.1 Heliornis fulica | reverse complement strand
GTTACCCCCAGCAACTACAGCCCATCGGGAGGAGTCGCCTTCCCTCCGGCCCAGCAAGCCCTGAAAGTCCCACAGCTCGACCAGTACCCCGGTTTCCCTCAAAACGCACATCAGCAGCAGCAGCAGCAGCAGCACTACACCGCGTCGGCGCTCCAGCAAGCGCTGCTGTCCCCGACGCCTCCCGACTACAGCCGACACCAGCAGGTACCGCACATTCTCCAGGGACTCCTTTCTCCCCGGCACTCGCTCACAGGGCACACGGACATGAGGCTGCCCCAGGCAGAATTTGCACAGCTCATCAAACGGCGGCAGCAGCAGCAGCAGCAGCAGGAGTTTCAAGAGTTGTTCAGGCACATGAGCCAAGGGGATGCTGGGAACCTGGGCGCCAGCGTGGGACAGAACCTCTCCGAGCGCCAGTCGCTGTCTTTGCCTTACCAGAGCGCTGACACGTACCACCCACAGAGCAGCCCCCAGCATCTCTTAAAAATCAGGGCGCAAGAATGTATCCAGCAGGTCCCCGCCTCGGTGC
This sequence comes from Heliornis fulica, assembly GCA_013399135.1. Classification (NCBI taxonomy): domain Eukaryota; kingdom Metazoa; phylum Chordata; class Aves; order Gruiformes; family Heliornithidae; genus Heliornis; species Heliornis fulica. The sequence goes on along the minus strand of VXBZ01012966.1, from coordinate 9,482 downwards.
CGCCGCACGGATACGGACACCAGCCGGCCCTGTTCCATTCGGAGAGCATGGAGGAGGACTGCGCGTGCGAGGGGCCTAGGGACAGCTTTCCAGACAGTAAGAGTTCAAATGCATCCACCAAAGGCTGCCACGAGACCCCTCTGCTCGTAACAGCGGGAGGGCACGGGGACCCGGAGCCTTTGCTAGGAACTGCTGATCACGGGCAGGAGTTGGGCACGCACCAGTACAGGCATCAGCCCGCTGCCGGATTCAGCCGGAGCAAGGTGCCCAGCCGAGGTAAGGCTTTCCCTCTCCTCGTGTAGACGAAGCGCTCTGCCGGGCCGGCGGCGTGCGCCCCAGCTTCCTTCCGGAACATGCCGTCTCTGCCAAGCGCGTTTTGTGACGTAGGTCGCGTGGAGTTACCCAGATTCCTCTTGGCTTTCGTGGCCTGCAGTAAATTGTGGGTGTAGCCTGTCTAATAAACAGTCTCAATTAAAGGAGGGACCTCGCCTGCCTGACATCTCCCTAGAGCCTGACCTACTTCTGCAGGCGGGTAAAGACCGCTTGGTCCCCGATTGCCGCCGCCATCTTGAGGATGCTGCGTGCTCTCGACATACCTATTGTCATCGTTCTGCCCTGGGCTGTGTAAGCACCGGGCTAGAAACAGTTCAGTCCCTGCTATCCCATCCACCCACTGCAGCAGGAGGCTCTTTCCCATAAGGACAGAGCCCTGAGCCCCACAAAGGTCGCTCTGCAGCAGCTCCTGTGGGGCGCAGGAAACAGCGTCAAGGCTCTGGCCCTGCTGGGTTCAGGAGGAAGCGAGGCCTTGAGGCTTGCTGTTGGCATCTGAGGAGCTTTCCTGCTAGGTGCATTTGCCGCTCGGCGCTTGCCTCAGCAACAGCACAGTGTGAGGGAGATTCCTGCCTGAGCTGTAACCACAGGCCTCCTGAGGGTGACCAACACTGTCCCAACCGCCAGCTCCGTGACCTTTGAAGGGAGCTTTTCCAGGCTGAGCCGGCTGGATCAGTATGCGCCGCAGGCCCGCGCCGTGCTGCTCTCAAGCCAGCAGCAGCCAGCCCTTGGCACAGAGGAGCAGCGTCCGGGGCAGAGGAGGCACAGCTTTGTTTAGGGATACAGCACGGGTTTGTTGGGAGAGGACTGGGCTGGAACAGCCTGGCTCAGAGGGCAGAGTGGGCACGCCAAGCCCTGCCTCCCACCGCCACTCCCCCCGGAGCGTGGGGACGAGGCCGGGCTCAGCCCCACTCGCCTTGCGGATCAGCGACGCGCTCGCTCCGGGCCCTCCGTTGCCCTGCGGCGCGTGAGGCACGGAAGTGGGGCTCACCCCTGGGTTAGGTGGAGACTGGGACCACTTGGTTACCCCGTCAGCACCACAGACCGTTAGCTGAGCGAGGTGTCGTGAAGTCGAAGCTGAGTTCCTGGCCCCGTAGTGAGGGTGCTGGAACCGGTTACACAAGGGAGAAGGACTTTAGACTCCAAGGCTTTGTAAATGAGTAAAGGCGAGTAAACGTTGACAGATAGCGTTGTGCAAGCCCTTCTGCCGGGGCTCTTTGGAGGCCTCGCGTAGTAAACTCTGTCCTCAGATGCAACCGCTCGCGCTGCCTCGCTCCTGGCTCCGCTAACCCACTTGGAATCGGGCCGGGCCGCTTGGGCTCAGGGCAGAGCTCACACCTCAGCTGCTGAGGTACCCTCACCAACAGTCAAGTCCTACAAGACCTCGGTGTACGTGACGCTGGCGCTTCGCTCGCACATGTGCATCACAGGTCCGGTGTTCCCATGCACAGAGGCCGAGGGGAGGCCGGCCCAGCTGAGCGTGGCTCCTCTCCTCGCACCTCTCCAGCCACGTCCCTGGGTCTTCCTTTCCTTTTCAGCATGCTCCATCTCAGGGCTCCTTGTGAGATGTGGGGGTACCTTGTCTTCTGCCCTGGCTCACCAGGCACATATTCCCTTGAGCAGGGTGTGACTTGGGGACTTCTCATTCCTCCCCAGGGGAGTACATTGGCTGTGGAAGGCCCTGGCTTGGCTGTGGAAGGTCCCTCAGAGATGGCAGCCAGCAACCAAGCCTGTGTTTCAGATGAGGCTAACCCTCCCTGGAACAGCTCTGCTCCAGTCCTGCTCCGACCTGGCTGTCGCAGGGCTGGGAATGCTGCCCATGGGAAACCTGCCTCCCCTCGGCACTGAAGGAGCCGAGCTGGCAGCAGCGTCCCTGCCCGCGGTGCCAGTGTCACATGCCGTGCCACCACAAAGGCTGCCTGGCACAGGAGCCTCGTCCCCCGTGGATGTGGGGATGCAAAAGGCTTTGCTGCTGCTGGGGAGGAGGCGCAGGGCGAGGAAGGGAGCGTGAATTCAGGCCAGCCTGAAGCCTGAGCTGTGTCTCCATGCCTGGCAAAGGCAAGTGTGGGGTTGCCTTTTGGGCCAGGGCTGTTGGTGACCTGGGAGGGGAGGGTGAGGTGTCTTGTCCCGCCATTCTTCATGCCCTGCAGCGCAGGGGTGGGGGGCTGGTGGCTTGCTGCTGGGCCGGGGCTGTTTGTGAAGCTGGAGAAGCAGGCTGCTGGCCCCAACGACCGTTCCCACAGTTGGAGCGGTGTCCCAAGCAGTGTGTGGGTGGCACAGCTCCGCCAACATCTGTTACTTCATGTTTTTCCTTCTCGCTTTTCCGGGAAAGCTGACTGTTAACCGCACGTAACCCCGCGGTTGTGCAAAGGATGGGGGAGGCCGGCTGCATCTCCCACCGCCCCGGGACGGGGTTTCTGCCGGACAGCCCTGCTTCCAAGGAGGAGGCAGGGAGTTGGAAGCGATGTGCTAGCCACGCTCGTGTTCCTGGGAGCCATGTGGAGAGCTTGGGGTGAGGGGGGCCAGGCAGAGTCCAGGCTATGGTCTCGTTGAGATCCAGGTAATGCCTCAGATGGGGGGTGTCTGGGGAGAGAGCATCTTTCTGGTCCCAGCCAGGAGTTGTGGTGTCCCAGCATGGCGGGTGATCGCTTCCCGCTGGCCAAAGCCCCGTGCAAGCCGATAGCTCTGGCCAGGGATGTACCTGCGGCCGTGTCATTCCAGGGCAGCGCCCCGGTGCTCCTGGCCACGTCCGCATGTTTGTGCTCCGCGGGGCTGCTCACCGAGGGAGAGCTGTTTACGCGCGGCGGGCCTGGCCATAGGCTTCTCCACACCTCAGGACTTTATTCAAAACATCGTGTACTTGATGACGAGAGGTTTTGCTTGATTGGAATGTAGCCTTTACCCTCGGTCACAAGAGCTTGCAGCACAGATGGACTTTGCCAGGCAGAGCGTTCATCATCTACTCCTACGGCCAGATTGTAGGAGAAGTCATCTGATAAAAGTGAACATCCTGGCCAACTCTTCCAACGGGGTTATGTTGCTTGCAGTTGCCAAGGGGCCTCGCTAGAAAGTCTCGTGTTTGAGGCCGGGGAGATGCTTCTCCCTCCGCTCTTGTGTAAGAGCGTGGCGATGGAGGGAGGAGGGTGAGCTCTGGCTTGAGGGAGAGGCAGTTGGAAAGGGTCTGGTTCCCGTGCTGCCGTGGCCCTGTCTGCTTGGTTTGTGGCTGCTTTTGTGGAGCACCGAGGCCTTTGGGGTCTCCGTGCTGGAGGGACACACCTGCCCGAGTGCCACCTGGGTGGGGGGGCGCTGCATGGCCTCAACAATGGCAACCAGGGGTCCCTCCTCACCCAACCTGCAGCACACCAATCCACTGGCGATGAGTGTCTGTTGGGACCACCGCATCTCAGCATCCCCCAGGTCTGTGACAGCACCCAAAGCTGTGGGTTCTTGTACTAATCCCTGTCTTCTCTCTCCCATCTGCTTTTCAAGAGTCCATCGTGGGGAACTGCATGGACAGGAGCTCCCCCAGCCAAGCGATGCAGGTGCCTGACCACAACGGGCTGGGCTACCCTGTGCGACCCGCCTCCAGCGAGCACCCGCGGCCCCGGACCCTGCAGAGACATCACACCATTCAGAACAGCGACGATGCCTACGTACGTGCGAAGGCGGCTGTGCCCGGCGGGCGCTGAGGCGGCGCAGAGCTCCCCTGCCGCAGCGCGGGTTACGTACCGCGGTGCTGGAGGACAGGCAGCGCCCCGTTCTGCCAGGAGGGCTCCACTGCCTGCGTCCTGTTTGCTCAACGCTGAAAAATGTCACAGGGACCAGTTTGGGAGCAGGACCAGTATGGAAGGGCTTGTCCATGGCTCCTGGGGTGCCCCAGGGGTGGCTCTGGCTGCGGGTGGCTTTGCAGGAGCACCAAGGTGCTGTTGAAGCAACTGGTTGTGGCAGCCCAGACCTTGGCCAAGGGCAGAGAGAGGCTGCTCCGCTTCCCCTGTGTTGTGGAAGCGTCCTGCCCAGGTCTGGATTCCCTCTGTGCTGCAGCTAGTGAGCGAGAAGGGCTCTTCCCTAGTTAGTGCTGGTCTGGAAGGGCCGTGGGACTGTACAGGTCTATTTGTGGAACCTTGGCTGTGCCCAAGCAGTACCCAGTGGACGGTTTTCAGTTGTGCTTGGACACCCTGGCTGATGGTGTGGTACTCCATGGGCAGGCTGTGAGGGAGCTGGGGTGGGGGTGCCTCAGCCCGAGCCCCTCCTGACCTGCGTCCTGCCATCTCCACAGGTGCAGTTAGATAACTTGCCTGGAATGAGTTTAATGGCAGGAAAAGCGCTCAGCTCCGCACGGATGTCCGATGCCGTCCTCAGCCAGTCGTCGCTGATGGCCAGCCAGCAGCTGCGTGACAGGGACAGCGAGGGTAAGAACCCGGCTGAGCCCGGGCAGCGCGGGGGCTGCTGTGGGAGGGAGCAGGCCTCTGGGCTTCCAGAGAAAGACGCTGGGATACGCTGGGCCGTGGCAGCTTGCTGGCCTGGGCCTCACACAGGAGCTGTGACGCCCTCCTTGACCTTCCAGAGTGCGGGGAGAGTTTGGAAGGCCAAGAGCATCCCGAGCTAGGTGACGGCAGCCAACATCTAAACACCTCCTGTTACCCGTCGACGTGCATCACGGACGTCCTGTTGAGCTACAAGCACCCGGAGGTGCCCTTTGGGATGGAGCAGGCGGGGGTGTAACCAGGAGGGAGTGAGTATTCAGTGTCCTTCTCTTGGCAGCCGCTCGCCTGGGGTTGCCTGGACGGCCGAGCCAAGGGCCGGTTGGCCTGGCTCTTGCACGCGTGTCCCTCCTTGCTCCCAGGGGAGAGGCTGGGGGGAAAGAGGCACCTTGAACACACTGGAGGGCTGTGGAAGCCCGTTCTCCAGTGCCTCCTGACACCCTCCTCTCTCTGTCTCTTGCAGGTTTTCTGTACAGCTTTGAAATGAAAAGGTCCATTTTAAACCAACAGTATCTAGCAGCATTGCGCCAAATTGCCGTAGTATTTCTGACTAACTGGAATACCATGGCCCCCTTTCCTCATAATCAGTTCATCCAGTGTGCTGTTCCTTTGGTTTCCTTCATTTTCGCCATATTTGCCTGTAACTCCAGCTGTCACGGAAAGAACCAGAGAGCCCGAGTCCTACGTCACGTCGGCAGAGGATTCACGGAGCCCGAACGCTGGGTCTGGTTTGGAGGGCTTGGACCGACCAGAGCCGGGCCACCCCCAGGGCCCTTCCAGCCCTCCACCGCCTCAGCACCGCGGAGATGGGACTGGGCATCCTGGGAGAGCCCAGCCACGAGGAGAGGGGACGAACGGGGGGCACCCCGAGGTGCCCCGGCAGCAGATCCGCGCGCCCCCTTCCCACGGCTCCGAGCGAGCGAGCGGCCGGCGGGGAACGCCCGCCCCTGGTGCAATACGCTTCTTGTCTCATCTGTGTCTGCTTTTGTTCCTTCTCTCCGTCGTCTGTCGGTGTGCTGAAAGGATCGCCCACCCCCACCCTGCCCACCCCCTTTTTGTTACAGACCCACATACGACTTGGGGTCGGTTCTGGTTTTGGTTTTTCCTTTTCCTGGCTTAACCAGGAAAAACCAGATTTTGGGGTTTGTTTTTTTTTTTTCTTCGTTTTTCGTAGCTTCTCCTCGGATCACGTAGGAATTGTTTTTGGTAAATGTTGTTTTATTATTATTGTTATTAATAAAAGGCAAAAGGAATTTCTGTTTGAGAGAAATTTTTAACTAGATCCTGTTCTATATGAATTGTGACTTGCACCTTTTGTTCAAAGTATTTTATTTCTTTCAATGACATTGTACTTGTGACCGGTTTTTCTCTCTCGTGCCAGTGGCGACAGTGGTGTTCTTGACACACTTCAGATCTCTTCTTCATCCTCCCTTCCACCCTTTCCTTGCTGGATAGAGCGCCAAGGGGCTTGGGAGCACTCGGGGTCGGCATTGCCTTGGGGACTTCACAAGCTCAAGTTCTTACTGATGCTTTTCTGGAATATTCTTTTTTTTTAAAAAAAAAAAAAAACAAAGAAAAAAAAATAAGGAGAAAAACCCCACCCAGCCCTCCCGACGTGGTACAGGAGGGAGCGTGAAACCAGCACCGCAGAGGCGACTTTGCGATCCTTACCCCGCACCTCTTCCCATCCTACCTGGGGCCGCCAGCGCTGCCCGGCTCCCCCAACCCCAAAACCAGAAGGAGGAAGAGGAGGAAGGAAGAAGCTTCCACAGCAGGCTGAGCGAGCGGCGCCATCCCGGCGCCCACCCCGCGGGTCCCCACCGCCGGGGGAGCCGGGCCTGAGCGGGAACCACCGCCAGCCTTTTTCGCTCTGTACCTTTGGTTCGTTTTCCTTTTGTTTACATGACACTGTAGTCGTGGGAGAGCCGAGGCCCCCCCCAGCCCCCCCGGCGAGCGGCCGCAGCGGCAGGGACTCGCTGAACGGTGCCATTTCGCAGTATCACACTTTTATTTGTTATCATCGCTTTGTATTGTAGTAATCAATACGCTCAGTATATGTTGAATGTATATTAATATACTTTGCTCTTATTTCTGTTTTTTGGAAATGTCAGAAGTATTTTTTTTTGGGTTTTTTTTTTGTTTTGTTTTTGTTTTTCCTTCCTCAGTTACTTTGGACTAAAAGAAGTTTCCGAGTAAATCTTCAGTCCGTTTTTTTTTTTTTTTGTGGGTCACTTGCAACTAGTCAATTAGTTGGACGGTGGGATCATGACAAATAAAACCACGATTATGATCTTCCCTGGTCTCCTGTTTGCCTTGTTGCTCAACGCCCGACGCGGAGGCGGGACAGCCTCAGCCCTTGGCATGGCCGGGGGTGAAAGCTCAAGGTGCGGCAGCGGTGACGGCATGGCCGTGCTCCGGGCTGCTCCAGAGCCGCCCTGGCCTCCATCCCTTTGGCTCCCTAGAGTCCTCTGCCTGTTTCTAGGCTCAAGGTGCAGCTCATGTCCCTGCCCCAGTGCTTGTGGTACCGTGGTTGAACCCCTGGTGGCTCCAATGGAGGTGCAGCACTGCCGGGGTGGGGGACGTGCCCCCTTCCTCCCCTGTCCCCTTCACTCATGCTCAGCCCTGCGCTGTCAAGTCCCCTTGGTTGGCTGGCAGCCAAGCACTTGGAGGGCAGTTTTGGGGGGGGCTGTGACTGGGCCCCGGGGACAGGCTCATGGCTGAGCCTTTGCTACATGCACCCCACGGTGAGCATGGGGACACAGCTCCCACCCCCTCTGCCGCAGGGACACGCGGGGACAAGGGGAGGGCGTGAGCAGCGTGGGTCTTGTCAGCCTGGGGAAGGAGGAGGCTGCCAAGAGACCCACCACCATGGGGAGTGGGGGCGAGGGGTCTGGGTCTGGCAGGCCAAATCCCTGCAGGTATAAACCTTCTCCCTGGGCCCCCGGCCAATCCCCGGAGGGGCTGCCGAGAGGCCCCGGCAAGGCCGCAGCGGCCAGGAGGAATCTGGGTCACCGGGAGCGTAAACAGGCTCCTTGGCCGGCGAGCTGCGTCCCGCGGGGAGCTCCTGTTTGCTCGCCGTCCCTGCCAAGCCCGGCGCTCCTCGGCGCTGGCCCACGCGCGCGATCCTTGAACTCTACGCGCCACATCGCCCTCGCCGGGGAGCGACTTCTTGGGCTGCGAGCGCTGGCTTATCTCCGGTGGGAACTGCCCACTCCTGCATAAATAGCGGCGTCGGGGAAGCAGCAGGCTCAGACTGGGACGACCAGCGGCACGGCAGCGGTAGGAGAGAGCTGGTAAGAGCCTGGGCTGCTCCGGGGCGGGGGGTCCCCAGCCCCACAAGGGTCTGAGTCCTCTTGGTGCCAGGATGCCGCAGTACCCGTCCCGTGGGCTTTGCCCGCGGACTCCTCTTGCCAGGGCTTGGGGCTCGGTCCCTGCCGGAGGCGGGTTCGCTTGGGAGCTCCCGGCACCCAACTCTCTCGCTCTGCCCCCAGGTTCAGCGCGAAGATGAGAGCTGTGGTGGTGACCCTTGCCCTGCTCTGCCTCACAGGTAGGTCCACGCAGGAGTGGGATCTGCCGCGGAAAACGAGTGGGACGGGGCAGCCGAGCCCAAGGCGAGTGCTGCCGGCAGCACCCGGCTGTCAGAGCACTCTGCTGCTGCAGCCAACGGGCTCCCTGATCCCGGGGAGGACCCCGGGGAGGTGATAGACAGGGTGGAGGGGCTGGAGCCGTCCCCACCGCGGTCCCACCGGGCGGTCTGTCCTGAGCACGCCGGCTTTTCCCTGCAGGCACCCAGGCCCGCTACTTCTGGCAGCATGATGAGCCCCAGGCGCCCCTGGACCGCCTCAAGGACATCATGGAGGTGTACCTGGAGACGGTGAAGACCAGCGGCAAGGATGCCATTGCCCAGTTCGAGTCCTCCGCCGTGGGCAAACAGCTGGAGTAAGTAGAGAGCTTGTGGCATGGGGCTGGTTGGAGGGGAAGGGGGGGCCCCTGGGCACCGTGCGTGACCTCCCTCCGCTCTACGCAGCCTGAAGCTGGCCGACAACCTGGACGCGCTGGGCGCAGCCGCCGCCAAGCTGCGTGAGGACATGGCCCCCTACTACAAAGAGGTGCGTGAGATGTGGCTGAAGGACACGGAGGCCCTGCGCCAGGAGCTGACCAAGGACATGGAGGAGGTCAAGGAGAAGATCCGTCCCTTCCTGGACCAGTTCTCAGCCAAGTGGACGGAGGAGCTGGAGCAGTACCGCCAGCGCCTGTCACCCATGGCCCAGGAGCTGAAGGAACTCACCAAGCAGAAGGTGGAGCTGATGCAGGAGAAGCTGACCCCGGTGGCCGAGGAGGCTCGGGACCGCCTGCGCGGGCACGTGGAGGAGCTGCGCAAGAACCTGGCGCCCTACAGCGACGAGCTGCGCCAGAAGCTGAGCCAGAAGCTGGAGGAGATCCGGGAGAAGGGCATCCCCCAGGCCACTGAGTACCAGGCCAAGGTGGTGGAGCAGCTCAGCAACCTGCGCGAGAAGGTGACGCCCCTGTTGCAGGACTTCAAGGAGCGCCTGGCCCCCTACGCCGAGAACCTCAAGACCCGCTTCATCACCCTCCTGGACGACCTCCAGAAGAGCATGGCCTGAGCCGCCGGCCGGCGCGGCCAGGGACTGACCCCGGCCCCGCTCCTGC
>VXBZ01012961.1:0-12780 GCA_013399135.1 Heliornis fulica | reverse complement strand
TTAACGACGTCCTCCACAATCAGGAAATCAAGTTTCATTCCTCTGAGTATCATCCATATTGAAATAATTTCTTCCAACTCAAATTGCATCAAGTCTTCCTAAACAAATCCATATTCATAGTACTGATAATCATTTTGGTTTAGAATTATGTCTGGCTTCTGGCTCTGCTCATATTTTTAACTGTCTGGTTTGGAAACACAAACTCTGGCTACCCAACAGTTCCTGTTGTAAAAGATTCTTTTATCAGATCTTGAAATACCGCAGTGAAATTAACCAGGCATCAGTGGACAATCTCACTGTAAAGGAACAATGAGAACATTTTAGCCAGTAGCAGTAGATTTCTTTCTAGTGCCCCAAGTACTAAGCTCAATAACCTGTTCCAGTCCCCTGAGCTCAAGGTACTGTAATTTTTTGCCAAATATATTGTCTGCTACCATCTGGAGATTGAATCTGAACAGAAAAATAACTGCTCCTCATCCAAGACTTCTGGATAGCTCAGAGAAGCGATAACTGTGCATGAACAGTCAAGGTGCTGGACTTGTGGCCAAGGCACAGACCGACTCAACTGCATGCAGACAGCAAGGTAGATGCTTGCAGAACATCAGAGGACTGTGTATGTCCTCCCTGACAGAGCTGCAGATACACAGCATCAGCTGTATGCACTGGTCGCACTGAACACCCCAGTCAGTGTTACAGGGAGATTTCAGCTTTCAAAAAATAATTACTCCAAAACTGTCCAATGTTTTGACATATACTACCATAATTTAGAAATGTTTAGTATGAAGGATAGTCTGATAGAAGGCTGGAGAAATACCAGCAATTCCATTATGTTCTATGAGCCAATTCTGTAATCTGACCAAAATAGATATAAAATCAACTACGTAGAATCATCCTTCCAGAAACTTCCATAAGATAATTCTATCACCAGACTTAACCTAATATGATGTCTTTATTTTTTAAATAGCAATTTTGTTTCAAATTTATGTAGACTTTCTAAAGACACGTGTAGGTGCCATACATGTACAGAAATCACTCTTGCATGTGAGCATTTTTTACATTTGAGAAAATCACAAGGAAAAGCTTTGTTCTTTTTCTTACTTAAGCAACTCTTAAAAAGAGAAACACCATATACTTAAGTGAAGGTGGAGCCCATTTCTAGAATTCCCAGAAAAATTCAGTTCAGTTATTTAGTAAATAAATTTATTGAAATAATGAATCTAACAGATCTGCTTAATCATGGTCTTAAATGCTGTGCTGAATTGGATATTCAACTTCCAGATTCTTAAAACTTCTCAGAATTAAACCCTATATTTTATACTTACAAGTACAGGAAAAAGTACCAGATCATTTTCACAAGTAAGGACAAAGCTACTTCTTAAGCCAATAGGCCAAATTCTTATTGCAGGTATATCTCAGAGAGCCCATAGTCACTTCTAAGACACTTTCTTTTGCACAAGTGGAAATGAAACTCCAGAGTAGCCAGGAGAAGACATGTACTTACATGTCCTTTTCTAAAGATACCCATTGGTCTTCTGTATCTATCCATGCATTGCACATGTAATTCTTAAATTGTTTACTCTAGTTTTTCAGCCATTTAAAGTATAATCCTACATTGGTATGTAGAAGCTAGCTGAAGAAACTAGGTGAAGAACAGCCTTGATTTGCTTGAATATTTAAGGTTCAACTAACCATAGAAATGTTGCTAAAGCCAACATATTCAGCATCAGGAACTGTATGGGATGGTTTGAATAAATATTTAATGTTTCTACAGCTACTTATAAAATCATAAATAAATACTTGCAATGCATGCAAATGTAGCTTTGTCTATCCAGTGTACCTTATTTCTATCTGAACTTACTTCAACTGAGTGTTGGGTCTGGTTGAAATAAATACTTATTTTTGAAATCTAAAATAGAAAGAACTATTGACATTAAAAGATCAGTATTAAGGCTTCTTAAGGCCACAGCTGAGGTTAAGAGAAGTGATCCTTCCCCTGTGTGCAGTGTTAGTGGGACATCTGGAGTGCTGTGTCCAGTCCTGTGCTCACTACTACAAGAGAGATATGGACATACTGGAGAAGGTCCAGTGAAAGGCCACAAGGATGATTAAGGGACTTGAGCATCTGACACAGGAGGAGAAACTGCAAGCGTGGGTCCTGTTCAGTCTGGAGAAGAGAAGGCTCTGGGAAATATTGTCAACATTTAAAATTACCTAATAGAGAGAAGTAAAGGAGGTGGAGTCACACTTTTCTTACTGGTGACCAGGACAAGAAACAACGGGCACAGAATGAAATAGAATAAATTTCACTTAGAATAATAGTAATAATAATAATAATAATAATAATAATAATAATAATAATAATAATAATAAGTAGTAGTAGTAGTAGTAGTAGTAGTAGTAGTAGTAGTATAAATATGTGTCAAGCACAGGTGTTGCTCAGAGAGCTGTGGAGTCTCCATCCTCTGAGATATTCAAAACTTGAATTAACTTAGCCCTCAGCAGCCAGCTGTTGCTCCTGCTTTGAAAGGGGTATGAACTAGGCCATCTCCAGAGGCCCCTCCCAACCCCAGTTATTCTCTGATTCTATGAACTTGTGGGTTTTTTTGAGTCCAGATCCTCCACCAAGATGCAGCCGCCTAGCCAGGACCAGGAAAGACTAAAGCATACCCATTCTTATTCTGCTACAGGCAGAATGAAGGGCATGAATGCTACAGGCAACTGAACTAACATGCAGAACAGGTGCCTGATCAGACATGAAAAAGCCAGATCAACATCATTTTCCAACATGAGATGAGAGAAAATTATGAAATGGCTAATAGTTCTAGTTTCTTTTATGATTTTTTTGAAGAAAAAAAAATTACCACTACTTTTACTTCCCAAATTTGTCTGTGTTCTACAAGGAGATATAACTACTTCTTCTTCCCCTTATTCTTACATATTTTGTTGTTCAGAGAGTGGTGTTGAAACAGATTTAGTCCCTAATGCACTGTGAGCTTTCCTTGGAGAGACACTCAGCACTCTTTGGAATGAAAGTCAAGAGGTTTAATTGTAGTATCACAAGCTCAGAAGAGCTCTGTGAAGTCTCAAGGATCGCTAAAAATGGCCAAGCTTAACAGTGAAACATATATCTCTTAGGTCTGTTGTGGCTTAATTGAAGCCATGGTACAAATCAGACATCCAAGAATGGGATCTGTATGTACCACCAGGTCTCAAGTTAGGAAGAGTGTGTAAGTACTAGTATTTACGTACAGAATCAGAGGTGTATAGAAAAGCCACTCTGCATCCATCAACTTCATCTTAGAGTGGGCCATTTGAAACCTTCTTTGAAAGGGTTCCATTCAGCACCCCTACCTCTCCAAAAAGACAAAGAACCTTTTGTTCTTTTGCCTGGAAGATGAAATTCCATAGTGCATTACTCCTTTTCTCCACGAGCTCAGATCATAGCCCAGATATCCAATTAATCAAGGGGAGTATGAGAGTGTCACCTAAATGTTGCTGAAACCAGTCAAGACTTAGATGTGTTGTGAAACAGACTCTTGTGCCAGAAGTTACAAATCCTCATGTTTTACTTAGGCACCCAATTTAATTTTTGAATTCTTATGAATCCAGCATTCAATAAGGAAAATAACAATATAGAAGTAAGGACTACTCCTACTGCTTTATTATGGTAATATATGACAATATTGCATCCACAGTATTCTTTCCAGATGTACACATGAGCATGTTTATAAATGTTGTTTTAGGAGTAACTTTTCAACTATTTAAGCATATGGAGCATCTGTTTCTATCAAGTTTATAAAGAGGGTGGGGTGTTGATAAAGACTTCGTTATTGGAACAGCAAATTTGAGAAAGATTACTGTTGCTTGTAAAAGCAGTAAACACTGTGAGAGGTGAAACCTTTCCAAAGGTCTCTGTCTCTCTCATCATTAGATCATAATAGCAGCCTAGAAAACTGAAGCTCTCTATTAAAGAGATGGGAGCAAGGCAGGTTAAAACGCTGGAAGAAAAGCCACATGGCAGTAATCATGGTAAATAACTTTAGCTGTAGAATTTCATTAAATGAAATTAACTTTACAGTCACAATAAAATTGAAAGTAGGAAAGGTTATGTTCTTTCTGGAGAGAAAAACCTAGCTTCCTCAAGTTTAGAGGGAATCGTGTAGGCATTTGAAAGTGTCTGAAAATGTACTATTAAGCCCTTAAGTTCAGCTACAATGAACCATGAAAAAGGAGAAATCTACATATAGGTATAATGTAAAGTGTAATCATATTAAAATTACATGAGATTGATGAATCTACATGTGGGCATGCATGTGCACAGCTGCCAGGTCCAGGAGGGGAAGCTTCAAGGAGATCAGTCCCTATTGCCATGGAATGTGACGTACTATTTTACTATTCCTCTTACATTGTTACCTTGCTATTCACTTTGCCGCTGTTGCCCTCTTCTGCACTAAATGTAATGGTTACAATGAGGATATTACCAACGCTTGTCTCCTTGCAGCCCCACCAATTGTAATCTCTTATGTGAACTGCTATTTAATCGCAGTGCTTTCTCTCCTCACAAAGAGTTCTGTTCAGCATATTTTTAGAAATCCTAACAAAAAATTACCACCCTCGAAGTCTGACACATCTGAATAAGGATAGCAGAGGTTTCTGGATTCCACCTCCAGCCCTATTGTACTCTTCAGAAAAACAGGACAAGATAGACACTCATAAGACTCTAAGTGCATAAGACACAGCAGGGTCATTTTGGTGTTTATCTAAATATTCACCAAAACATTTTTATTGATATTAATATATTTCTATAGCAATAGCAATTATTTTAGTAACTTCTCTCAGCAAAATACCTATTCTGTTTACCTCCTTTTTAGGAAGGTTTTGGTCTTGAAGGGAGAAGGACGCAGAACATTTGTCAGCCAGTGCTCTTATTTACATACACTCTGATTTCTACATCTAAAACCATGAATAAACTAATCAAAGTTGTAGTACCCACTGAATTAACTGTAATCCTGGTGGGATTCCCTACAGGCCAGTTCCTCAAAGTAAAGGACAAAATTTCCTCGGGAGCTTCACATTAAAATGTGTGTACATAGATGCACATGAGGTTGTGTATATGTATTTACATACATATGAAGCCTGCCAACAGTCAGTGTCTTGCAAGTTGATAATGGCTTGCTGCCTGGGAGTGACTATTTTGCTGTTGTATTTAACTTTGTTCAGCTGCTAATTTAACCCCCAGTATTCCCTTTCCTGCTAGTATGTGCTCACCCTATCCCTATCCTAATGCATTCAAAATGGAAAGAATAAAATTGAATTTGATTTTATGCAGCATTATAACTTTTCTATAAAAATGTCTTATCATCATGATTATTGTTCTGTTTGTTATGAAAGAACAATTGGTTAACCCAGAACTGGTTATATTTCTGGAAAAACTCAGAAGATGGCTTTAGGTAACAAACATCATCGGAATGTAGAGGGATAATATAGTCCTTAAAACTTGCACATGGTACCTCTGAATTTACCTTCACACCCATAGAAAAGAGTGAGAACAGAATATCCAAAAACATAGCTTCTGAAACACTGAGTTCCTAAAAGTATTGGGAAGAGACTATCTCCACAGAAAAGCAGACTGCTTTGGCACCCTGGCTGTTGCAATAGCTAGAATAAATTAGACTGATCTGGAAAGTAAATTTAAGATGTGTGAAGTCTTCCATTCATTTTATCCCTTTTCTGTCCAATTTCTATCTTCTGAGAGTAAAATAAGTTCTTTTTAAAGAACAATTTGTTCTGTACTACTGCAAAGAACTTCAACTGTAGAATCATAGAACAGCCCAGGTTGGAAAAGACCCCAAAATATCAGCTGGCCCCAACTTTCATGGGAAAGGGAGCTTAGACTAAATTATCTAATACACACACTGTCCAACCACATTCTGCAACCTCCAGTGATGTGGGCTCTACACTCTTCCAGTGATTGGTGGTTCTCATTCTAAATTAACTATTTATATCAAGACGAAATCTATCCTGTGCAACTTGTACCCATTGTTCCTTGTCTTCTCCATGTGGCTCCTTTTGAAGAGAGAGCCTCCTCATACTGGAATAGTGTGATGAGATCCCCCAGTCCTCTCCCAACTCCAATGTTTGCCCATAAGATAGGTTTTCCAACCCTTTAGCTATCTTCTTGGCACTGATTTGGACAGTCTGTCTGCACCTTTCTTGGACTGTGGGCACCAATACCCCAGGTGCAGACTGACAAGCACTGTGTAAGAGGAGTGATCACGTCTCTCTCTCTTCCTCAACTAATAATGTCCCTGCAGATACACCGCAGAATCCAATTTGCCTTTGCTCTGCAGGAGCACACTGCTGACTTGTGTTCAGCTGCTTGTCCATCAGACCCTCCAGGTGACTTTCAGCAAGGCTGCTCCCCACGCAGGCCCTAGACTGTATTATTTGGCTCTTTTGTCTCATTTGTAGGACTTTGCACATCTTTCTCTTAATTTTTTGTACTGTTCTTGCTATCCCACTGTCATGGTTTAGTCTTGGCTGGCCACTAAGCACCAGGCAGCCACTCACTCACTCACTCACTCACTCACTCACTCACTCACTCACTCACTCACTCACTCACTCACTCATTCCCTCTCCTGATAGAATGAGGGACAGAGAAGAGTGAAAGTCCAAAAATTCACGGGTTGGGATAAAAACAGCTTAAAAAGTAAAACAAAAGCCATGAGCACAAGCAAAGCCAATAAAGGAATTCATTCTCCACTTCCTATGGGCAGGCAGGAATTCAGCCCTCTCCAGGACAGCAGGGCTCCATGATGCTTAATGGTTGCTTGGGAAGACAAACACCAACATTCTGAATGCTGCTGCCCCCACCCCCTCCATCCTTCCTTTTTCCTATTCCTTTTATAAGCTAAGTATGATATCCTGTGATATGGAATATCCCTTTGATCAGTTAACATCAGCTGTCCCAGCTGTCCCTTCCCAACTCCTTGTGCAGACCCTGTTATGCTGCTGGCAGGACAGTGTGAGAAGGCCTTGGCTCTCTGTAAGCACTGCTCAGCAGTAACTAAAGTATCTCTATTAGCAACATGGTTTTCAGCACAGATCCAAAATTCAGCCCTATACTAGCTACTGTGAAGACATCCTACTGCAGCTGAAACCAGGACATCCACTCCTACAGCCTGTCCAGGTCTCTCTGTAAGATGGCTCTCCTTTCTGATGTGTTTACCTCCCCACCCAGCTTGATGTCATCAGCAAATTTACTGATGCCACTATCATTCACATCATAGCACATCCTGAAGGTGCTGAACATTGAACACCATGTACTGCTGGACAGGTTCTTACCTATCTTGCAGACCACCCATCCAGTCTTTATCTTGCCTCTTTATCTAGAACAGTTAAACTTCCAGAAGTATTGTAATTTTATAAATCTTTTCCCTCCCAAACTGGTTATTAGGCAGTGTATACTGTCAAGGCTAATGGCTGCACTGATAACTAAAGTAAACTTGAAAAGCTGATTGCTATTTGAAACTGCCATTGAAATTTCTTCCTCTAGTTTTCCAAGTGAGGTGGTGATTTTTTTCAAGTGCAGGAAAGGCACACACATATCTTAGTTTACCATATGTTTTAATGTTCACTAAAATTAGTTTGGAACAAAAACTGACTAGAAAACTCAATTTCTAGTGTGTTTGCAGAGTAATATCCCTGCTTGTAATGAACAGAATCTAATCTTTCCAATCAGTTTACACTCTGTTGCTCAGTATGACACATATGGTAAACTGACGTAGCCCTAAATAAATACCAGTAGTAATAATAAGGGGAAAAGATCCACAGAAGAGACACACGCATTATAGTGTGGTTCTGCCTTACTGTTAATTTGAGATGCTGATTCAGCATTAGGCACTAGTGTAAATAAGCTGTGTGACTAAGCCAGTCACAGAAGGCAGTTATGGGCATAATGTCAATGGAATATTACAGAGATTAAATGCAAACCAAGTTCACATCCAGAGCCAAAGTGAATATAAACTCACGGCAAAATCTCTTGAGGAGCAATATTACTGAACTAATGCCTTAGAAAAGTTGTGCTTGTATAGATCTCTTAAGTTCCTTGGTGGGTGATGTATGATCAGTTTGGGATCTTTGTTTCTTTCATACTCCACTGCAGTTTAGACAAAATTAAATGCATATTATGCACTTCATGTGATGCCACTAGCACATTTTGGATTCCAGTCACACAAGTGTCCCTACACATATTGTTATTTTCTTATTCTTTAATGGTCAAAACACTACTGTTAGATCACTTTAGAAATTATGATAAATTGCTCAAAATACAATATTTTTTTTCTATGAGAATTAGTTTAATAGATGCTTAGATGGCACAGATCTGAGTCAAACACTTGGACTATGGTTTCCAAATTTACACTTGAGAAAAAAAATTGTTGGACCTTCTTTGCAGTTCACTGGTAGGTTGAAAGTGTTTTAATGTAGGCATGGCTTGGAGTATTATCTTGGAGTGGTTTTCCCTACACAGGGAGTTAGACATAGTAGAAGTATAATTAATAGCGATGCAGAAAAGTTGGAAGTAGTTCAAAACAGCTAGTTTGAACATTCATTGTCCGGCAGATTAGCCATAAAATCTTTCAAAATAAAAACCATTTGGAGAATTTCACATCTAGAAAATTCATTGCTCCAGTCTTCTGTGAGTAGTAACATGCGATATCTTGAAGGTTTTATATGGGATTTCTAAAGCCCATTGCATGTCCTACATAAGTAGATGTCAACACGATTTCAAATATAGAAAAAAAGCACAATGATGCTCAGATCCTTGGGAAATCTTGAACATAGATGTTCTCTAGACTTACAGTAAATTCTTAATTCCTTTCCCCCAGTAAAATCTTAATATGATAGCTGTCAGATGCAGCTCAGCTCACTTTCTTACAAATGTCATATTATGTTACAACTAAGAAGTTAAAATATAAAGGAAATCAGAAAAATAAATGGAAACCAAAGTATGTTAAGTGCACCTAACACATACTTCAAGATAAAACCTTTTTTTTTTTTTTTTTGTGGACCTAGTAATTTACATACAAGATCCCTTGAATGCAGATTAGGTTCTGCAACCAGAAATATTTAAGTGATGTTAAATTCTAAAGTACATCAATACTATTGAGTAGCCATAAGTATATGTGGGCCACTATTGAAATCCATATAGAGTTCAATAAACAGTTTAATTTAAGCATGTTATTCAAATTTATCGACCTTATTACAAATCTTCATTCATTGCAAAATTGTGTATTTGCATGTGGAAGCTGTCCTCAGGGAAATCTGGACATTTTTCCTAAGTTAAGGAAGCTAATTTTTTTTTTTTACTACAAGAAACGGCNTTTTGAGCAATCGGGGCTGTTACTTATCAAAGTTGTTTAACAGTGAAATAGCTAGTGTAATTTAAACTATTGTTTCATTTTTGTGGAAATATACTGTTGAGTAAAAATGCAGCTGTTCAGACTGCTGCAGAACAACTATTTCAAGCTAACTCTAGACCCTGAAAAACAATTCTACTGAAATTTCTACTTGTGAAACAATACTGGTCATTTAGATAGGGAAAAAAAAATAGGTTTCTTTCCTGGAGTCAGTTCTAATCCAGAAAAGGAGGTGTTGTATATCCTTCCATTTGTAGATTTTTTTATTTTGACCTTTGATTAATCCTCAGATTGATACAAATCCATGGCAAACAGTTAAGAAAGTGGAGAATTTCTTTATATATAAACATATAAAGGATTAAACAGTGATTGAAACATCTAAAGAAAGTAGTTTTAAAGCTTTATTAATAAAATTTATGGTATTTTTTCATAACCATTTCTAATTAGAATTTCATGAGTGTACAACAAGAAACTCAAGAGTCCTCAAAATTATCTAATATTCTGGTTGCAGTTTAGTCAGTCTTGTAATGGAAGATATGACAACTACCTTTTGAAATTCTCTTGAAAAGGTACTAAATTCACAGTTGGTTTTTAAAGGTTTATAGCCAGGTTGTAGAGTTAAAATTGTGACTCCCCTTTTGCAAGTAGTAGGTAATGAAGAGAAGGGTAGGGAAAGGTTAAACATTTTATGGGCAAGATAGGCAAACTGCTACAGGGAGAAATCTTATCTCTTGTTATTATAACTACAGAAAAGTATGATCCAATTTAGACAAGTAAAGGAAGATCAGATAATCTGTAAAAAATTAGAATGCCTGTATATTGTCATATATGTGATGACAACTCAACCTCTTTCTCAGTCCAAAAGATTGTGTTAGTGCACTCACCTCTTATTTCACTAAGATACTATTAAGAGGAATGGAGATGTCATGTCAGTGGTGAGTATTTTTCCATGCAGACTTAGCTGCTATCATCTATTCAAAAGGTCAGTTTTCCTGTTTCTATTCTCTCTTGAAATTTAGATTTTGTTCAAGTAATCAATGTTAACATATGATATGAGTGTGGTAATTCTTATCTTTGCCTCCAGAAATGGAAAGCCAATTGATTTTGGAAGCTGTTTGACACATGCCTATGTACTTTGAACTGAACATTATAGCAGGTAAAAATAGATTTGTCTACACAAGTGGGATTACTTTTAATTGAGAATAATTAGCATTATTCCATTGTATGAATTGTAAGCTATAATGCACTCCTAAAAAGTGAATGGAGAACTACCTTTCCCCTATTTCTGACACTTGTTTTAGACTAGAGTAGATATCCCTCTTAAGCAAAATTCCTTTGCCTTGAATATTGAGTAGAACTGGACCAGCTGTGACTACACAGGTAGTTCTTAGGTGACTGGCATCAGATGGGATAAATCCTAACCAATAGTTAATCACTTCCCCCAGTGAGACTTCTTTCATATTAAGCATTAAATACTGTGAGCAGTATCCCAAACACAGTTATGTTGTTTCCAGGCTTTATGCTCAATTAAATGAATGACATTATATTTACTGCAAACCAACTAGAAGACATTATGTTTCGCATCTGGGGACAAATTCTAAAAATCCCATAATTCCTCTCTTCCAGCCCAGGATCCATCTGTTTCTGGATAGCCAGAGTTTTTCTAAAACTCCTAAGCCACCATCTGAGATATGGTTACCATACATCTAGATTTTCCCTGACACTTAGTATTTTCCAGCTGGAAGTTTTACTATTCAGGATTTTGAACACTTCTATTATTTGTCCAGGATTTCTCGGCATACAGAGGCTCAGTTACAGCTACCTATTTCCTTCTGAAAAATCCTAGTTTGAAATATGGCAGCCTTAATTAGGGGAAAACCATCTGTCGTTGCTGTAGTGCTTAGATTTGAGAGTAGCTAGATATATTTGTCTGGACAGCTGCAACTTTGCAATTGCTGCACTAATCAATAGTTTTTGGCTGCAATTTTTGCAGCAGCAGCAGTTACATTTACATTTTCTTTCCCAGCTGCAGCTGCACCGACAAGAGAATGAAAAGAGAGGAACACTGAAGAAGGAGAGCATCTGGAGGTTTTGATTCAAAAGACTTTCTTTGGGATCTCTTCACTTCATGTTCTAGTGTGTGAGACTCAGGAAAAGAGGACTGATCAATAGTTACAGACTTCAAGATGACAGCAGAAATAGCAAACTGCACCACTGGGCAAGGCCACACTAACTTACAGAGCCAGCTCACTGCTGTGAGAATTCATTGTCCGTTCACTAGAATGTGACCGTTGCCATACCGAGCATCCCAACTATAGCTTGACACTGGCACTTGGTGCCCAATTTGGCAGAGGCAGATCAGCTGTTGTTACAGTGGAAATGAATAAACCTATTAAAAATGTTCTCTTGCTGCAAACTGTATAAGCTCTAAAACGGAAACATCTAGCAGTGCTTTGGCACATGGGAATGGAGTTATCTAATTGCATTGGCAAAACTGCAGGGACCCACTTTTCTTTCATTTTTCAGTGCAAGGATTGAATTTATAACTGGAAACTGTCTTGCTGAAGTAAACCCATGCTAATGTACACTGGGAGAGTAAAGGGCAATTGTATTTCTTTAGAAGCACTAATCTGTGTTCCTTTTTGCAGAAAGACTAATCTGCCTCCACAGAGTCCAACATAGGTATTGGTGATGAATCTACGCTTATTCAGAAGTTTGCTAATCTGCCTTCCCTATGTTTTTAAAGCCTGTAAGTGGATCACACAATAGAACCTAGCCTAAATATTTGTAAGATATTTGTAAGACTGTAGAATATCCATTTTTCATCTTATCTTTTAATTTATACCTTCTATAGATCAGTATCTGTCACATAATGTGTCCTCCTCTCTATCCATTTCATGGTTGTCGCCCAGTTGGTCATCTATTCCACCATAACAAAAAGGATGTGGAAGATCCTAGACACTCTAAGAATCCTTTCTTCCCCTCATCTTGACATAAATTCAGAGTAATCCCAGAAAACAGCCACTAATTCCTTGGATATTAAGGGAAGAGAATGAGCTGTTGTGATCTTCTACTTGATGTCCTCCAGTCTTCCTATACTTATGACTATTTGATCCTTCTCCCCTATTCCATCTTTTTTTTTCTTTTTTCCCAGATTTTTCATCTGCCATAACCATTTTTATCATATTCCTCATTTTTCTGTTGCTCCAAGGAATGGACTCTGTCTTTAGGGGGCAATCAGTAAGGACACAGCCGTAAACAGGAGCATAAAGGAAATGTTAAAATAGGACATGCACATGTAATTGTCTATCTAGTCAATTTATGTCAATTTATCTATGAGTTTGCGTGGCAGTTCGCGCAG
>VXBZ01012958.1:6399-68707 GCA_013399135.1 Heliornis fulica | reverse complement strand
CGGCCGCCCGCAGCGTGGGGCGGGCGGTGGGCAGCTCCGGCGGCTGCCTCAGCGACGAGCTCTCCTCAGCGACGAGCTCTCCTCAGCGGCCCTGCCCGCTCTCCCTTAGCCAGGCCCGCTCCCGCCGCCGCCGCGCTGAGGGAGGGAGGGCGGCCCCGCGCCCTGCTGAGGACGGCGGTGGGAGCTCGGGGCGGGGCGGGAGGCAGCCCGGCTGCCAGAGGAGGAAGTGCTGGCCTAGCCCGGCTGGGGCGAGGGGGCAGCTCCGCTGACGGCCCGGAGAGCCCTTTCGGCCGGGCTCGTTTGTGCAAACGGATGTCGTTCGCCTGTGGACGTGGCCCGGCACTGCCCTGTGTGGCCGCGTTTCTGTTTTCTACTGAGATAGGTGCCGCTGTCTGTCCCGTGATCTGTGATTCCGCATCCCGAGTTCAAACGAGAGGAGTTAAAGTTCCTTAAACTGCATCGCGTCCCGCTCGCCCTCCTTGCCTCGAAGGAAAGCTCCTAGCGCAGACTGCAAGAGCAAAGCTCAGAGGCGTTTCTGGGTCCGGTTACCGGCTTTGTGTTTCGCGGGTCAGAGCTCTCAGGGCTTTCCAGTGCGTGAGGCCCAGCCAGTGGAAGGCCTCGGTTCACACTGTCCCCGTTTCTCTGCTTGCTTAGTTGTGGCCGGGAAACTGGAGTCCTGGTGTCGGTGAACTTTGCCACACACGAGCTGTGTTTTCTGCACAGTGAGACAGATATATCCTTCCTTTTTCTTAGTTTCCGGAGTTTCCATATTAACAGTTTTCTGTTTGGGAAAACTTCTGGTGAAACGTTGTGGTCTCTGAAGAGGTGCTCATGCTCTTCAGTTTCCTCCTCTTGAATGCTGAGCTGTCAAAACTGGTGACAGTACAGATTAATAATTGCTAACTTTCCTGCGTGTTTACCAGTGGGAGAATGACTGTTCAGAAATACAAAACTTAAAAGACTCTGCAGCTGACTGAGTGGGTTGTCTTCCTGGAAAATAGGAAAAGACTTGTGCTTGGTAGGTCTTAAATATACAAAATAATAAAAGTGTTTAAAAAAAACCCCACAATTATGGGAAAATCAGAAGGTACTTTCCACTAGAAATACTGAAAAAAGGCAGTCATCTGAATTATGCTGTAGGTTAATACAGACAAAGTTTTGGTTCTTCTTCCTTATTACCCATCACAGGCACTGCCTACATCTGAAATCAGTGGCGTTGATTTTTTGCATGAAATTCTTGTCAACTCTGGGTTTATTTCTTTTTCAACACAAAACTCTTAGAAGAGTTGCTGTAGAGTATTTGATTTAAAACTGAAGAGTAGGTAGAAGGAAGGATATCATTTTCTGCCTAACATTTCTGCTGGTGATCCCACTGGACTGGTGGACTTCCACCTTTACTGGGGTCGGGGCTTTTGGAGCTGCAATCCACGCTAGGCTCTTGACTGTATTTGCACATAGGTGCGTTGTTTGTGTGAACGCTGTCAGAACTGAGGAGGGTAGCAGTGACGGTGCTGTGAATGGCACTGTGAGCTTAACCTTCCACCAAAAGGAAACTGGAGGTATGCTGTATTATGGGTTTTGTGTAGCTCCACATGAACGGTATTGGTAGCTGAAACTGTGGCAGTCAAAGTTACATTGCTTTTAAGGAACATGGTGTTGTTTGCCATTGAAGGAGAACAGAAATGCTGTGGAAAACCGAACTGAAATGGCACGTCTGTACTTCCTTTGGGAACTTGTTTGTGACAGCCAATGCCAAGAGATTGGAAGAGTTGCTTTTGAGCCGCTTTTGTGAAGATCTGCCCATGGAGTTTCTAATTCAGTTATAAACATTTAGTGTTTGCAGAGTTTCTCACTATATATGTTGCTTATGATTGTTTTGTAGGATTATTTTTAGACTTGTTGCAAATGTTCTGATGGCTGAGACACCTTGTAGAAAAGGTTCTGTGTAGCTTTGTCATTGACAAGTTTTAGAGTTAAAAAAAATCTTGGTGATTACATTAATATTGGTAATTACATTCTTGTATATCAGGAAATAATCTAGTTTCAAAACATCTTGTTTGCAGTTAACGTGAAATGGGGAAAAGAGAAATTTGATGGTGTGGAGCTTAACACTGATGAACCTCCGATGGTCTTCAAAGCTCAGTTGTTTGCCCTGACTGGAGTTCAGCCAGCAAGACAGAAAGTTATGGTTAAAGGAGGAACTCTGAAGGTAGAAATCCGTTATTTTCTTTATATGATTTCAAACTTTATTGCATTCTAACATAATGAGCAACGACCATATTTCTGTGTCTTCCTTCAGAAGATCTTTCATTGTATGTATTAAACTGACTGCACTTTTCAGGAATAATTTGGTGATTCATTGCCCACAGCTAGAAAATAGTGGCAAAAGTTTGTTGCTAAATGGTTGGGAGGAACACTGCTGTTTTAAAATACATCTTAACTCTTTCATACCAAACACCGCTCTGCTTGCGGGTGGTTACTTTTTTTTCCCCTGTTCCTTTTTAATACTCAGAATCCAAACGCAACTTTTTGCTTTTTAGCTTGTTTAAGAAAAATTTCTCTGGCTCTTGGCTGTGGCCTTACTGGTGTAATGCGATGTAGGCAGTTTTCCTACAAAACTTGTTTACTTCTAAGCAGTGTTTGAACAACAGATGGAAAGATGACTTGGCTGCTTTTTATTTCAGTCAGACAAGACTTGATGATGTGTAAGTAGTTAATATTGTGGCATCTTTGATGGTGCACAACTGTATATTTAGAAATACATGATTAATATTAATGAAAATGCTTGCTTGTCTTTTGCTGCAAGATAATTAACTTGTCTTTTATTTCATTTGAAATACAGGACGATGACTGGGGAAATCTAAAAATAAAGAATGTAAGTTCACATGCATAACTGAATTTTACTAAACACTTTAAATTTTACTAGTTTGATTTTTTTTTTGACGTTGAAAGAAAAATGTGAAATTGTTGCTGTTTCTATTTGAATGAGTAGCTCTTTTGTTAAGAATCAGACCTTGACAAAAAATAATTTTACAGTTGTCATAACTAAGCATTCTTACAGATTTCTGACCTGATTTGTAAAAAAAAATCCACAAAATGAAACCAAACCCCAACTTTTTGGCATCAGTAGGGAAATGACACCATTTTTTTAAGTACTTGGGAACATATATTTCTTTTTCTCTTACAAGAAACATTGTGGGTCAGTCAGCATTCCTTCTGTGTTGTCTGTCTATGATCATAACAATAAGTGATATTATTTAGACAGAGCTTGTGAAGCTGGGACATTGTCTCAGGTGCTTGCATGTCCTCAGCATGAAAAGTTACCACGTTACAGATGCCGAAGCTACAGCTCTGCCTATTTCCTTTTCTGTCAGCCGTCTGAAGTTTGTTCTTCTGTACTAGATACCTACTGTTTAAAAACAGTAATGGTTATCCATGCCTTTGAGCAGTTCAAAAAGAAAAACATAAGGTGAACATATTTGTGTTCCTTACCTGTTTAATATTTTAATGGGGAATAACAAAGATTTGGAGTTTGTTTTTATTTCCTGTCCTTTTCATTTCTGTAGGTTTCTGGTAACATCTGTTTGGTACAGGTTTTGCTCCAAATCTCACTGGGCAGACTGAATTTGGTAGTGTTATTCATACCTGTGTAATTAGTTTGCAAACATCTGTGTGCAGCCTGTAGCTGCAGCTGTAGTGCACAAGTCATTCAGCAAAAAACCCGGTACAAAATATTCTTTTCTGCATGCTGTTACACTGACAGTTGCCTTTATTCATTTTAATAGTGTCGTATACAGGTTTTAGGGATTTATTTACACTGTTGAAATAGTTTATTTCCATTCTATTGTCCATCCTTTTCCTGAGCACTGTATTTTTCAAGGCCCTGGATACGTATTTCCTTGCTGTGTAGATGTAGTACTGTTGAATCCTGGAGAACTCTTTTCTTTACACTAGTCCAGCAAGCACAGAAAATCGATTGCTTTTTTTTTTTTTCTTTCCCTTGAACGTTATTCCTCATGCCTAAACGGATGGGGTCATTTTGGTTCTTTTTTTCTTGTCAGTTAGTTTAGTGGCCTTGGGTCTTGCTTGACCAAAGGATGGCACTTCCTCTTCCCACTTGCTTTTTGTGTGAAACAATTCCAAACTCAGAGCTGTGGTCCTCATTGTTACTGACGCCCTCATGAAGTATTTCCCCAGATCCTAGGCTAAAGATGAAGGATATTTTTGTTATTTAGAGAATTCTGAATTTGAGAACTTGAGACTGCTGGTTGAGAAGCTCAAACATTATAGCTTCTTTCAATAGCCATTTAGCTGCTCGGCTGTCATACAATCACAGAATCACTTGGGTTGGAAGAGACCTTAAAGATCATGGAGTCCAACCACAGCCTAACCCTGCCTAGTCCACCTCTAGATCATGTCCTTCAGCACCTCATCTACACACCTTTTAATTACCGTCAGGGATGGTGACTCCCACCACTTCCATGGGCAGCCTGTTCCAATGCCTAACAACTCTTTCAGTTGATTCCAAGGTATTTTCTCAGACTTGGAGGAAAGAAGAGTATTTGCACTGAAGCATTGAAGTTGCTTGATCCCTGGTGGTCCATCAGGAAGGGATCTTTTCTCAACACTTCACATCGGGATATTCCATGAATGTTAAATTTAGTTGAAACGGGAATCTTGTATTGTCAGCTGCTGGCAAGCTCACCAGGCTCAGTGGAAACATCTAGCATGGAGAATGCTGTGGAACTGTTCTTGAGAAGTACTTTTTAGATAACGAGAACATTAAGGTATACCTTTTAAGAACTAACAGTACAGTATCAGCTCGGCAAGCTTAGAGAAAGATGTTTATTTTGGGGAAAATAGCTGAAATATGTAAAAAGCTTAATGATTTTTTTTTGGAAGTGGAAATAACTGCTCTTAAATATTTACTGCTTTTTTTACTGTGTTTCAAGGGGATGACCTTATTAATGATGGGTTCTGCAGATGCACTTCCAGAAGAACCAGTTTCTCGACCTGTCTTTGTAGAAGACATGACAGAGGAGCAGTTGGCTTCAGCTGTAAGCATGTTTCGAACTTTGGTTTCTCCTAAATCTTTGAATAATGGAAAGTGCTTTAATACTTGTAGTTGATTGAAAGGGGATTTTGAAACAGTAACATGTGTTTAGCATTTATAGTTTCTCAAAAAAAAAAAACCAAATTAACATTGATGACCCAACTGGTAGCATTGATGAAATACCTGGGATTTAAATTAAGAATCTCATAAGTAATGCTGTTTATTTTTTAAGCAGGAAGCTTCATAAATTCTCTAAAAATGGCATTGCTGTTGTTTTCAGAGACAAATTCATATTGCCTTTGCTGAACTAGTATCCTGACCTTAGCCTGAATAAGAGCTCTTAGATGTGCAAAATTATTTCCTGCTTCCTTCATGCCTGTGAAGGGAAACTAGGGTTTGCTTTGGGTGGTGTGTTTGGGGCTTTGTGCTCACTAATAGGTAAGAAAGGTAAACTTTCTTTTTGAAAAACAAAACAGTAAGCTTAACATTAGTGAAATTAATTAGATTTCTTACTTTATGGGACTAAATTCTGGAAGAGCATAGTTAATTATTTTTTTAATGAAGTAACTTCTCTATTAGTTGTTGCCTTTTCTACAATTTGAAAGGCTTAATTTTCTCATCAATCGTTTGAACTAGGAGCTCTTCCTCAGGCTTACCACAGTGCCATGGCTTGCCAGCTGCATGTGCAGAGTGGGAATACTTCACGTCTCTGCATGAAAACACATCCGTAGCGTGGGGCTGGTTCTGCACTTCAGCATTTAATGCTTTCCACGGCACCGACAGGTGAAGGATAACCCTGAGTCTTGGAGACTAACCCCTGCACAGACTTGAGATGAGATAGCTGGGAGGCAAACAAGGACGTGATTCAGGGTCAGAAAACAATTTTGAAAAAGGTGGTCACATGGCATTTCTCTGATGCAAATTTTGTTATACCTCAGAACTGAATTACACAATACTGTGTGTATTCATTAAAATGGAACACACAGCTAAATGAATCCCCTCTTCCTAAAATAATTGGTACTGCCATGCAACCCTACTTCAGTTGCATAAACTTATGTTCCTTTCCGTGACAACTGCTCAGATATGCAGGATTAAAAAAAAAAATGCTGTTACATCATGATTAATAGTTGTTTCTAAACCTGGTTAGTTTAATCATTACTTGGCCTTCACATTTGTTAAAACTTCAGAAATTCACAAGTTGTCTGAAAGGATCAAATTAATGATTTGTTGCAGACTTCTGGAGAGGAGTTTAAATAATACTTTTGTTTCTAACCATGAAATTAATCACATTCAGAGTTTCACTGGAAACTGATTTTAATTAAAGCATCAGTGTTTTGTACAAATGTATTCATGTGGAAATTTCATGGAAATAGAGTTTTAGGGTCAAAACCTGAATGAGATTATAATTGAACTTTCTGAATGACTGCCTGCTTGAAAAATACACTCATTAAACTAAACATGGACGGAAAAAAGGCCAGAGCATCATGTATGCCCTGTAAAAGCACCAAATGGTGAAATTATTAGTATAATCAGAAAATGGATCTGGAAAACTTTCATAAAGTTTAATGGAATATTCCAGGTTATATGCATCTCTGGTCATTTCTTCAAAGTTGATGTCAAGTGACAGCATTTATACAAAAATGGTTGCACATCTCTCTGACCTCCAAGTAAATTTTTTGGTAGATGGAATTGCCATGTGGATTGACAAACCTTGGCAACACTTGCTACATGAATGCTACGGTTCAGTGTATCCGCTCAGTGCCAGAAGTGAAAGAGGCCCTTAAAAGGTAGGATTTGGTGCAGATACCATGACTAAATGTTTCCTTGAGCTTAGGAGATGTATCTCTTGTGGAACGGTTGTCTTGATGGGGATCTGGTGTGGATTATCATAACAATCTGTTATTCTTTAAACCTTTTCAAGATTAACATAATGAGATCAATGAACATTTATCCTATGGTTGTGTTAGTCTGTACTCATTAAAGAACTTCAGGCTCTGTGTTTGTTGGAACTGGCTTTTAGTGGAGAGAACATGTTTGGCCTGACTAAAAAAATACTTCTTGTCAAGACTTGTTTAAAAAGCTTAAACAAGCTGCTGAACTCCTAACCCTCTGTTTCTGGTGTTAGTTTGGTTTTCTGCATAAAAGAACCGTATGGGAGTCCTGTTCCAATGAGGATATTTTTTTAAGTGGCTTCATTGCATAATATGTTACCAGCATTTGGTACTTGGAGGGCCAGCAGGAAGCTCTCAGATAGGACCACAGGTGTTACAGTGGCGCAAATTGGAGAACCCTGGAGATACTCTCATGTGGATGTGTAGGGAGCAGAAGACGTGCCCTCATGGCATTTCTTTCATTTGTTCTGATTCTAGAATGTGGAAGTGGCCAATTTTTTTTTGTGAGGAACATATGAGAACATGTAAAATAATGAAGATTGGAGAAAAACAGAATGCAGGCCAATATGAGCCTGAATTTGTCCTGCAGATAATTGTAAGGAGAAAACTGTCAGTATTTTAAAACTCTGAGGATTAAGCAGAGCGTTTTCATTTTAGGGTTAACATAGCTCCTTTGAATTACATGCTTTTTTGATACCTTGGTACCCAGCTGAGTATTTTAGATTACTGTAAGCACTAATTATGTAAGTACTTAGGAACTTTTCTTCATTTGGTTAGTAGGCAAACCTCTATTAGAACTGGGAACTATTTGGGAAATACAGAAAATCTTTTAAAGCTTTTCCTTGTTTTTTTGTTGTTGTGAGTTCAGGAAATTCTGCATGTTTCCCTGTAAAGGACTCTGACTTAGTGCACTGAGTCAGAATATTTAACAGATTTGACGTACCAGATGTTAAACCGCACCCTATAGAGCTGTCCGGCTGCAGTACCAGATTGTTGTCTGGGGTAAGTCAGAATCAGGGACCGACTTTGCCTGCATTTGACCTTCCCTGCTGATGGCAGCATGGAAGAGCACATGGCAGTGGGAGAGAGGCGAAGGGAAAGCTCAGATGGGAAAGCTCACTGTTACGGCTTCATTTATCACCAGCTGCTCTGTTGAGCTCCACACAGGCGGTCCCTGTTTCGTAGCGTGATGGGGAAAGCTTCTTGCTCATCATCTTGCAGTGGACAGAATTTTTAAAGTTCAATCTGATATTAAAGAATGCACAAGAACTTTCCTTTGCTTGACAGCTGATATGCCTTGAGAAGGCTGTTCCTCCTGCAGGTGGTAGTCAGAAATCGCTCACAGGAGAGTGGTAAGTTTAGTAATGCAGGTGGACTCCCATACTTTTTAAGTGTAGAAAGTATCTCCCCAAGAAAAATGTCGCTCCTCTCACTGTTGTGCTTCTGCCTTGAAGGGAGGAAGCCAGCCCTCCGTCTCTGCATTTTATCTGCCATCAATTCTTGAAGGTGGTGAGGTTTTTCCATGTTTTTGAAGAAGCTATGGCAAACACTTCAGGGATTTTTCTCAGTTTCTTTAAAAACAGATTGATGGATTAGGGAAGCAGCAGTGATGTATCCTGACTTCTCAGTCTGCATTTGTCTATTGTCTCAAGGGTTCCAGTTTTCCTTTGCTTCCATACAGTGTTTGCAAAATACTGGTGAGTGTGAGTAAATCTTCAGTCGCTTCTGTTTTGTGATTGATTTCTTTCAATACATTTAAATAAACATGGCTGCTCTTCCCGAATGTGTTTAATTGCATACAAACGATCGTTCCTCTCTTTTAGGTATGGTGGTGCCTTAAGAGCTTCAGGAGAAATGGCCTCTGCTCAATACATTACTGCAGGTTGGTGTTTAGAGCAGAACACACGGCTTCAGGCTAGTGTGTGATTTCCTGCTAACCGCAGGTGGAAACTGCAGTTAGAGTTCCCTGCTTTTTCCGTTAGAGCATGTGCCTTAGGAATTTCAAATCCACTTGTGCCAGAAGATTCATTTTGCTCTGTTGCTGATAGCTTTAAATAAAGGTTACTCTGACCGTGGCCACAAAGCATACATCCTTGTGCGTTACCTAGCTGTGTGCTAGGAGAAATGTACTTGAGAGTGACCTGGGCTTAGAGAGAAGCCATTTGTGTCTCTGACTGCTTTGCATGTAGACATGAAGTGATTGGAACTTCCTAAAGCAGACTCCATCCATCTGTTGATTTGATCATTTTGTTTGTTCCAGTTAATGGTAGGCTGATGCCAGACTCCAAGAATATGTATTTATTTGGTATTTTTTCATACGATTCATTGGCTGAGCTTTATTGTCAAGGTGGAAGCTGATGCTTTTGTCAGTGGTCTTCACCTTTACACTAAAGATCCAGATTGTGTAGCTGAAGTAGAAAGTAGTGTCTTCAAGGGGAAAGTTCCTCTTTGTTGTGGTGATCTGGGTGCTCACAGTGTGGGAGCTGGAGATAGCCCTATCTCACAGTGTGGGAGCTCACGATGGCCCCGTACCACCCAAGCTCTAACTAGAGTTCTAGTTAGACCCCTTACTCTTGAACAAGGGTACTACTTGTCCACATTTTCTTTTTTTACTCTTATTTCATTGCCCCACTAAGATGCTGGGCCGGGACACTGGGATTTCTACCAGTCCATTTAAGGAAAAACAAAATATAAGGAAGGAAAGGTCCAGTTTGTGGGTATGCCTGCTGATCGAATTATGGGGTGGTAAGTTCAATGGTTACTCTATACAACCATGCCTGCCCCTCCCCCTTTCACTGCCTTTACTTCGTATCCCTTGTTTTCTTTTTAAGGTGTCAGCTGTGCTTTTTAGGAGCCTTAATAGTTTAAGATATGAGTAACTCTTAGTTAATTCCTGGTGGTGAACTGGTCAAGAGCTCCTGCATGACACTTACTACATTTTTTAAAATGTTCTCATATACATTGTTTCTTTTATCAAGGTCAGTGAAGGTATTTCCTAAAGAGAGGAAGCAGCTGGTTCCTTGTAACGTTGCCTATAGTCACTTGTTCGGGAGTATAATTTGTTAGTCTCTCTACTTGTAAACTAGCGACCATGCAGACTACTGCTTACCTCACAGGAGTTATTGTGAGGATTGATGAGTGTCTCTGAAGTGTGTTGTGGGTGTAAAATGCTGTAGCTGGGTAGATAAGACACGTAGCAGTGAGCCTGGAGCAAAAAAGAAAGCCACTGTCGTGCAGTCAGCAGCATTCATTAAATTGCACGTAGTTATGACCTGGCGTATAAATACTTCTTTTCCTGGGTGTTAAGTTTAGCATGAGTATTTTCTAGATATTCCAGTTGGGAAAAATGAAAACTTTCCCCAGGAGTTGGTGAAAACTTAAGCTCCTCTAGAGGATAGATGTGAATGCGTCCTGGTTTCCCCAAGTGTAGTCCTCCTGTGAAAACACTGTTCCTCAAATATGTTTCAAATGGGAACTACTCAAAAGTGTGGTGGGGCTGTTTTGTTGGGTTTTTTTTCCAGTTAGCAGCCAGGAAAGACAAGGAAGGCACTATGTGTCAAACTCAGCATTGTCGTGTTTCTGCCTCTGAAGTCGTGTTCACAAATGAGATCTTGGTGACCTGTTACATGTACCTGGAAAATTTGTCCCTGCTTTGGAAAGATCAATGTGGACACCATTAAATGATCAATCTTGAAATGTTGCTGCTGTTTTGCTATTCTTTTTGAACTTCTTGCCATGTTTGAATTGTTGTTCCACTTCTCAAAGCATTCACTTTTTCTTAAAGCTCTTAGAGACTTATTTGATTCCATGGATAAAACTTCGTCCAGTATCCCGCCTATCATTCTCCTGCAGTTTTTACACATGGCCTTCCCACAGTTTGCAGAGAAAGGCGATCAAGGACAATACCTCCAGCAGGTAAAGGCTGGTTATTAGCTGATTGTTTGAGAGTCCTGTGCTATGTTGGGAGTCGAGAACAAAAATAATTTAAATTTTTCATTCTACCATGACAGTAATTTATCCCAGTCAAATGTTTGCTTTTGGATCTGTAGAAAAGCCTAACGTAATCTCAAGTGCTAGCTCTGAAGTTGTATGGTGGAGAAGGGAGAAATGCTTAGTTAAGGAGTCCTGACCTTTGGCTTCATAGTGAGTGTAATGAAGATGGATGGGTTTAACATTGCTACATCGTAACACTGCTGGTCAGGTTTAATGTTGTGTTCCCTTCCTAGGACGCCAATGAGTGCTGGGTGCAGATGATGAGAGTACTACAGCAGAAGCTGGAAGGCATTGAAGGTGATACAGTTATGGAGGTAATTGTAGTCTTGCTCTAACCAGAGTTATTGTACTTGTGATTCAGAGTTTTTTTGCTAAGGGTTGTCTGTTTTATAAGAGTTCTTTAACATGTGTCTATAGTCCAGTAAGTGAAAATGGGTTCTGATGTGTCTGATCAGCATACTGCTACCTACATCATATCAGCTGTGCTGTGGAGTGTACCATAGGAATACTTTTCCTTTGGGCTGTGCAAATCACTTATTGGACCAGCGTGGTGGTGACTGTGAGGATGCAGCAGACGGCCCTGGTAACCTGTGAATTTAGCACTAAGAACTCCTTTTTTGGGGTGTGGAAATAAAAATAAATCCTTGTTTGGCAGCATTCTTGGCTACACAGATGCTACTGCAAACAGCTGACTTTAAGCAATTTCTTATCAGGTTGATTAAGTTTTGTACCCAGGACTTCAGCAGCATGACTGTTTTCTTTCTCTGTGAACTCTTTTCTGGAGAGTCGTGGTACTGCCAAAACTGTGACAGGCCACTCTTAAAATTCAAGACAGATTGCAGTTGGGGAGCAGGAAGCTGTGATTCTTGATAGGCATTGAGGTAGCGTTTATAGCATGCTATGAATGCATTTGTTTTGCAACTCTTTTACACCTTTAAGGAGATTGACTGATGTGAGGAAATGCACCTGTTGAAAGGTGAAAGAATAGGCTTCAAAGAATTTAAACAACTGGAGTTATTTCATTGGTAAAAAAACTGTCTATATGATATTGGAAGTTACATCATCAGAAAATTTGTTTTACAGACAGACTCTGGAGCTACAGCAACAGCTTCTAAAAAGAAGAGCCTAATTGATCAGTTCTTCAGCATTGAATTTGAAACAGCGTATCCTAAAGACTAAGGCAAGGCATACAGAAGAACAGTGATTTTTCACCGTCGCCACTGAGTGCAGGGAGGATGAAAAGCATCCCCCACAATGGTACAGAAACAGAAGTGTGTCAGGGAAGGGAGAGAGTGGTGTCTTCCCTGAGTACACGGAAGTGAAAGTTAAGACTGGGTATACTTGGAGAGGGGATGAAGAGTGGTGATGGAAATTGACAAAAAACCCCATGGAATTTAAATACCGGATTTCCTTCCCGGGCAAGATTGGCAGCTCTCTTTTTCAAGGATGCTGAGGTGTTTTATCCAGATAAAAGGGTTTGGGTTTTTTTTTCTCTTGTAAGGCAGGGCAGTTGATAACTTTAGCATTCTAAAGGTGGACAAAGATAGCTAAATTGATTTTTTTTTTGTTTGTTTGGTTGTTTGGTTGTTGTTTTTTTTCCCCAATAAATAAATAAATTAGATGAGTTAGAAACTTGAGGGAACTGACAAGTGTTCTAGTAGCTTTTTTATAGCAAGAGCAAAGAGAACACGAGGCACGTGTCTCATGCCAAGTGTTACTGTTTTCTTGCTTATCTACCCCAAAATCCTGACCGTCATTGGACTGACCATCACTTTTAGAAAGACTTACATTGTGCACTTTGCTTGTCTGAAAAAGGAAACACCCTGTTAGATGAGGTAGTGTATCTCATAACTTGGTAGTAATGAAGAGTAAAGGCCTTTTGTAAGGTAAGAGTTGTGCATCTTTCTCCCTGTTATGTCATGTTTGTTATCCCTGAAATAGTTGGGAGGAGCAGAATGGGCAGGTAAGAGGAATGAAGCATAGGCTAATGGCAGGAGCAAGAGGCTGGGTAGAAAAGTTGTGTTGCAAGCCTCCAGGATATGATGGTGGCAGCATCTGTAGAACCTGGAGCAGTCAGAAGAGTATCTCGATAGAAGGAAGGGGACGAGAGAAAAGGATTGGTGGCAGACGTGTGGAAAAGAAGAGGTTGGGCAGAGCAGTTAGAAGAGTGTGTATAAAACAGTGAAGCAATGGACTTTGTTTCAGTGAAGAGGACAGATAGAAGGCAGGGAAAGGAGGCGGTGCACGTGGAAAGAAACAGAAAGTATGGCCAGCAGCAGGAGTAGAAGAACTTTATGCTCCATTATTCTTCAATTTTAACAATGTTGTGGGAGGGCTTCAAGACTTGGTATTGGCAGCCAGGGGGTACAGTCTGTGTCGTGGAGAGGGAAGATGGAACAAGGCACAGGCCTCGCAGGCTTAAGCAGCGATGTAAGACTGACTTTACTGTTGTTGGTGTGCTGTCTGCCTCAGCTGCCACTGGTCATCAGACACAAGGAACGGGCTTAGGAGGAAGGGCAGTTCCGGATCTCCCTAGGTTACCGCCCTGTTCAGCCTGTTCTTTTCACTAGAGCAGCAGTTCTCTTGGAGATAGCTCTTGGAGTGTGATGATTTTCCTTAATTTTGTGAAGCATGAAATGTACAGAAGCTGAGGAAGAGGAAGTAACGAAAGGAAAGGAGAATCTGCTTCAGCTTAGCTGCTTTATCAATCAAGAAGTGAAGTATCTGTTTACAGGACTAAAGCTGGTAAGCTGTTATCACTTGCTTTTTTTTAATATTCAGATTTTAGCTTGTGCTTTCAATCTGTTACTTGGAATTCACATCTGCTGTCCAAGCTTTACAGATTTCCAGGTTTGGGTTTTTTTTTGGGGGGGGAGGGGGGATGTTCAGTGGGAACATGGAACTGAAAACTCCTCATTTTAATGTAAAGCAGACTTCAGCAGAGCGTTTTCTAACCCTGGTGTGGCCGTCCCTGTGCGGGTAGCCAAGGGCACGCCAGTATGTTGCTTCAGTTTGAGTAGTGTCGTGATCTAAGCATGCTGTAAATGGTTCTCAAAACACCCAACAGTCGGTTTTAAAATGGGATTGCTGTGTTCTAAGAAAAAAACCAAATGATGAAACAATTAAGCTTAAAGTTAACTTTGCCAATTTGAAGGGGTTGTTAAGTTTTCCATGACACAATGTCATCTTTAAACTGTTTCTTTAAGTAGGACTTCTCAAAGTAGTCTGTACTTTTATGC
The DNA here is from genome assembly GCA_013399135.1 of Heliornis fulica. NCBI lineage: Eukaryota > Metazoa > Chordata > Aves > Gruiformes > Heliornithidae > Heliornis > Heliornis fulica. The sequence goes on along the minus strand of VXBZ01012958.1, from coordinate 54,530 downwards.
ATGTAGTTCTGTTTCCAAGGGGTTTTGGAGAATCTGAAGGAGCAGGAGAGGAGCTACTACAAAGCCCTTGTTTTAGTACCAGCTCTTGCAGAGTATTTCTGTGAGAGCAAGGTGGGAAGCAGAGATTGGGTTTGTACAGGATTGGGCAAAGTTCCTTGGTTATCAGATCATATTTGTTTCTGCTTTTTCTGTTTTGACAGAATTTAGACAGAAAAGTAAGATAAAATAGGTAATACAAATTATAAAGATTATGGAAAAAGAAACCTCGCTGTCAGGCCCAAAAGGGTTTTCTAGAATTCTTACACTGGATTGCCTGTAGCAAGAGAGTCACAGCACTACCAACCAGGCCAGTCTTTCCCGGAGTTTGGAAAGGTCCCTGGAAACAGAGCATCACCACCATAAGAGTATTGTTACAGACTCTGATTTAGTCTGAGAGTTTAGAAATGTGCAGATCTTCCTGTCCCAGNTAAATATAAATATATTTAAGTTGCAAGTTCTACTCTTGCAGAATAAAATATTCTGCAGTGGTGTCAGGGTGCAAGAATGATCCTGGAGCTAAAAAAATGGGCATGGTCTTTCTGCCAAGGAATTCCGAAACTCTGTATCTTAAGGCTGATGGCAGTGGAAGAGACGAGCAGAACAGGATTGAGTTCACAGAGTGTTGAGGTTGGAAAAGACCTTTAAGATCATCAAGGCCAACCATTAACCTGCCAGTGCCAAGTTGATGGCTTGTTTATCCATGCTGAGCTCTTCTTTAAGCCATGTCTTGTGATGAACAAATCCGTTATTGCCTTTTAACTTTTTAACAGCGTCTTCAAGAGGAAATCACCAAACTCTCTCCGACACTGCAGCGAAACGCACTCTACATCAAATCTGTGAGTGGTACTTCTGTTGCTCTCTGTGTTTAACTGTTGTCAGTTTTCTGTTCTGAAATGCAGTTACTGCTGCAACAGCCTGTGATTTAATGTTTTTTAAGCATCTGAATATCCTTTAGCAAGAAATTTTAAGACCAGTTGAAAATTATTTCTTTGACTACACCACAATACAGAGCTTCAAAATAGGAGTCTTTGTTATGCTCTGTGTGTGTTGTTGTGTACAGGTATGCTCCCAGAACAGCCTGTGACTTTGGATGAATGGTGTTTAAGGTATAAGTGTTCTGTATCTAAAGTAATAGCTTTTTCTATTTTTTTTCTTATAGTCTAAAATCAGTCGCTTGCCGGCGTACCTGACTATTCAGATGGTTAGATTTTTTTACAAAGAGAAAGAATCTGTGAATGCCAAAGTTCTTAAGGTAAGTTTTCTGCATATTGTAGTTTTAATTCTCTTTAATGCTTTTCCATTAGTTTTTATTACAGGTAACAACTAGTAATTCAAAAGCTCTTCTCTAAATTGTTTTCAGATTGCATTTAGAAATACTAACAGTGCATTTTTCTTTGCTTAAGCACAAAGTAGCTTTGTTCCCAGCTGAGATGATGTGTGGCAAGCTGTGCTACCAGAACAGACTGGGGGAGGAGGCAAGGGGCAGAAATGAATTTGCTCTGATACTGTCAGGCTGGTTCTTGGTCTCTTCACCAGTGGCTTAGGTAGAGGGCCATGATTTTGTGTCACTGGACAGCATTGTAAAGCTGATGAGAAATGTTTATGCTAACAGACACTTCCTGTATCAGTTATTTGAATTGTCTGTCTTTCTGACTGACCAACACAAGACCCAGCTGCAAAGAGACAAGTGTTTGAGGTTTGCTTTCTGCTGGCCTTGGCTGGGAGACCTCCCAGGCTGCCCTGGGAGCATGACAACAGATGGTACCTGTTCCTTAAAAGACAAACAAGGGAATAAAGATTGAGAGAACATGTTACCTAATCTAGGAGATGGTTTGGATTATAACAATTGATGTTTTTGCAACTGCACAGTTGTTCTGCACATACTTTTTTCCTTAGGCCTGCACAGGTGTTTCTGTAATACAAAGGTATGGCAGCTGATAATAAAAATGTAAATATTTATGCTGAAGTAATAGTAATTTATGATGGCTGTTTTATATTGAATCAGACTTTCTTCCGTGAAAGTATCACACCCCATTGGAGGTGTATTGTCAGCAGCACTTGAGTAGATGAAGTTGCCATCAGTGTGGTGAGAGTTGCAATTAACTGGACGTGGAGGTGTCTCCTGATGGGAGAATGCTGCAATGTGGAGCGAGTGCCAAGTTATGTTAAGAATCTTGATGTTTTTTACTTCCTAGGATGTTAAATTTCCCCTCATGTTGGACGTGTATGAGCTGTGTACGCCAGACCTTCAGGAGAAAATGGTTTCTTACCGATCAAAATTCAAAGATCTAGAAGACAAAAAAGTAAATCAACAACCAAAGAATGTGAGTCTTCCAGCAGTTTCTTGCGCCTTTTGATTAAGTAGCTGTACACCTGAAAGTGGGGCACCAGTAAGGTCTAGAGACAACTTCACTTCCTGAAGTATCTTGTTATTTAGCATTCACACTCCTCAGTACTGCGCTTTAGCCCTTTTTCTGTGTGTTTTTTCTGTGACAAGACAGTCTCTGCCTTGGTGTGACTAGTTGGTAGGAAATGCTGTAGACAAACATGTTGCTTACAGTTTTGTTTCAGTACGTGCTGCTGCTTCCCGGTGTTACGCCTACAGGCTTGCTGCGAGTGGTGCAGGCGCCACTGCGTGCTGGCAGGTCCAGTGGGCATGGAGAGCTGGTGCTGGCACACCTCTGGAAAGAGTCGTGCAGGTGTGAAACATGGGAGATAAAAGACTGGGCTCACAAAGCTGGGTAAACGGCTTCACCTCCTACCACGTCTACTTAATGTAGAACTGATTTGCCCATCTTTTTTCCCTCACTAAACAAGCTAGAACTGCCATGGTTTAGCCAATTTAAAAAACATTTTCCTGCCCTGGCAAGGCAAGAGCGCTCTGTGCAACCGTAATGCATTGGCACTCCAAGTCAGTCTTGGGTATTCTCTTACCGCTCCTGCTGTTAGCGGGTCCCTGCCAAGGGATACAGGCTGGCTGGTCATTGTGCTCCAAAGCCCTAACTCTGGTGCGTAACGGTGCAGGCAGTATGTGCTAAAACAGTTATCTAGGTATTTGCTGTAAAAAGCAAATTCTGTGAGAAGTGCTCTTGTTTAGATAAGGCTCCTGGATGTCCAGATGGAAATAGGGGAATGGAACTTGTTCTAGGTTGGACAAAAACAATGTTTAGGTTTAGAAGCATCTTTAAATGATGGGAAAAAAATTGGTATTTGCTTGTGCTAAAGCTTTCTCAAAACCCTTGACACTAATCCAGCATGTTCTGTTCTTCAGTCTAGTAAAAGCGATGGTGCACAGAAAGAAGTTAAATACGAACCCTTTTCCTTTCCTGACGGTGAGTACCGGGAAGTAAACCTATTGTAAAGCAGCTTTCTATTTACTCATGTTTGATATTTTCAGAAAATCTGGTTATTTTCATTGCCTTTGAAGATTAATCTTCAGGCACTGATGGAAATTTAAAGGATGGAATGATTAGGCAAGTCAGGATGCTGTTGAGATAGTCAGAGACATAACTGTTGTCCCTCAAAAGGCATCAGCAGGTCATGTGCAGTTTTTTTGGGTATTCCCATATCAGCGGGTGGTAAACAGCCAAAAACCAAACCAAAAACCACTAGTGCTGGCACTAGGATGCCTTGCTTGGGGGTTGAACGTCCCCAAGCATCTCCTTCAGGCTGAGGACACTGCAGAAGTTACTTTGGAGGTGTTGTTGACCCAAATTATTACCACTTGGGGCTTACTGAGGTTTGTGGTGAATTAGGACATGAGGAGGGGCTGGGGGTGCCGACTGGCTTGAGAGCACAGTGCAGCAGGACATTCTGGAGTGCGGAGAAGTGCAGTTGAGATGCATTGGAATTCGACAGCTCTTGTTCCTTGAGAAACTGGAGCGTGTGACTGAACTGACCGTGGAGGGGTTGAGCTGCTGTCCCCGGATGTTCCCAGCAGTGCTTGTGCAAGCTGTGCTTGCCCTGCTCCACACCTCAGTTTGGCCCTGAAGCGAAGGAAGGACTGGTCAGACCTGTGTCTGCAAGTTGAACTGATGGTACAGCACTGGTTTAGTGCCTGAAGCTTACGGTGCTCATGTTACATGAGGACACACGTTGGTGTCATGAAAGGGGACAGTGCTGTGTTTCCTGAGAGGCTGTCATGGCCGAGAGCCACTGTGTTCTGTTCACAGGGGTTTAGCAGTGTGCTGTAACCGGGGCCTTATGCAGCCGCAAGCACTGCAGTGTGGCTGCCGCGCGCTGGGAGAGGTGCTGAAGCCATTTCTGCGGTACTCATGTAACTCTCCCCCCTCTTCCTTCAGATATTGGTTCCAATAACTGCGGCTATTACGACCTGCAGGCAGTGCTAACACATCAAGGCAGATCCAGTTCCTCGGGGCACTACGTGTCTTGGGTCAAAAGGAAACAAGGTACAAAGGGGAGTTACAGCTTTACAGCTCCATTAGCCTCCCGCCCTTCCTTCGTTGCTTCTTCCTCTAAAGGGCTGGGCAGGGCGCTTAGGAGTGTAAAACCTAAACTACAACTAACCCTTGTTGTCTTGCAGATGAATGGATTAAATTTGATGATGACAAAGTGAGCATCGTTACACCTGAAGATATTTTGAGGTTATCTGGGGGTGGAGACTGGCATATAGCTTACGTTCTACTCTACGGGCCGCGCAGAATCGAAGTAATCGAGGATGAAGGGGAACAGTAGTCTTTGGTTTTAAGTCATTCTGCCTAGGTGTGAAATAAATGTTGATTACTGATCACTTCTTTAACCCCGGGCTTCAGCAAGTGGATAAATAATCTGTTCAAAACTTCTCACGTGAAGAGGGATGTCGTTTCGAAACTGACCCATGTACCAACTAGCCACTGCTGGACTGGGCTGCCCACTGTGGTGGTGACAGTACTTAAAAGCTTTAATGTCTTGCAGAAGATGATAATTTCTTTTTAATAAGCCTGCCCCTCCCCCGTGTCATCAAGTATTTATTACACACCTGTTCTCACATTTGTTACTCTTGCATGGTTTATACCACCGTTCGGTAGCTGTCCATCCTTTGCCTTACCTGGCAGTTCTGTTAGGAAGGTAGAAGAGAAGCTGTTGCCTTGCTGCGTAACTCAGTACTGCTGCCCATAGCCAACAGCTGTGGCTACAATCAAATATTTGTCCAGCCTGACCCACTGCCTCGGGCTGTTCTGTTGCTGGCATCTCATGACTTCAAAATAAATTGTGATCAACAATGTGTCTCCATTAAAACCAGAAGTTTGTGTCTCAGTAGCACGGTTAGTATGTGTTTGTTCTCAGTTCCTGAGCCACCGCTCATCAGTGTCCATCCCAAAGCAGTCACGGAAAAAGGCTGCTGCTCTAACCTGCATCTCCTGTCCCGTTACCTGTTTGCAGTAGGTCAGGCTGATGTGGTGGCTGCTCACTTGAGCAACTTTTGCTCCTTCCTTGCAGGGGTGCAGCAGCTGAATGCTAGTGGGAGGTTGCCCTAAGTATTTCGGTGTCGGCTCCAGCCAGAAAAAGCACTGGGCCATCAGCAGACTCAAGTCCTGGGCTGAGGACCTGAGTTTTAATGCATCCCAGTCCCTTCTGGGAGCACAGTACTGGAAATGCCTCTGGCTGTACCTTCACTGACTGGGTTGGGGGGCAGGGTTAAGCTGTGCCTCCCTTGGCTCAGAGAAATGCACTGATCACATGGGACAGGACGCACATAACGAGTGGCTGGGACACCAGCAACCCTGTAGAAGCAGTAGTTGACATGTGGCTCTACAGGCCCACCACCTCCGCTTCCAGCGGAGGCCCTTCTCAGTCCAGCAACCCTGTAAGTCACACGGGAATCCGTGACAGGGATCCTCCCCACATGGGTCTAACCTGAAACCTGTTGGAGGACCAAAGTGGTGCCCTCACATTTTGATAAGGTCACACTTGTCAGATCCAGAAAAAGATCTGCGCCCCTCCCTCAGGAGTAGTATGTGCTGGATGCAGCTTGCGTTCGAGAGCTGTCTGTCACCCCCACGCACCTCCCCAACAGTCTGTTAAGCCCCATAACCAACTGAACCGGTGACATTTGGTAATCGTACCTGCAGGAGGACTGGGGTGGGGCTGTGCCATTTCCAGCAACTGCCCCAGGGGGCACCTTCCAACTTCCACCCAAGCACCCAACACTTGCTAGCGCAGCAGAACCAAAGCAGGAAGCCGGCACCATGTGCTCTTCAGCAGCCACTAGCAAACCTCCCCAGCCACTCAAAGGGAGGATTTACTAACTGAAACTATACTCTGTGGAGAAGGGTTCTGCGATACGCGGTTTTCCACACGCTCCACACATGGAGAGATGTCACTGAATGGCGCAGATTCTGCAAGAAACAGCCACAAAACGAGGTGGGGCTGGCTACAGCTTAACACCACAACCCCTCTCACTTTCAGGGCGAACAGATGCAACTACTTGCAAGGGCACATACCCGCAGACCGAGCACCACACCCTTAAACAAAACCCTCACTTCACTGGGAAACCGTACAAAAATAAGTTACCTTGTTTACCGTGACTCTGGAGTTCCCACACAGCCAAGCAGAGCCAGAGGTTAAAGTTACCAATCACTCACTACTAAGCAGCAGCACAGAACCCCCTGACTACTGACTCCAGTGAGAATCCAGTCTGCAGGGGAGCAGACTCCCAAGCACACACAACCCCCCACCCACAGACACCTGTTCTTCACGCAAAGCAAAGGCTACGACCTGGCTCCCCATCACACCCCTGCTGCTCTCTCAGGGATGAACTGCTCCAAACAGGTACGGTGTGGTGGCCTGCACCTCCCCGAGCCGTGACTTCAAAATCCTTCGTGTCTACCCATGCTCTGAGAAGCCAGATGGGGCGGAGGGGGCAGTTAGAACCCCTCATGACTCTGTCCTTCCCTCTCCATCCTCCCACCATCCTACTTCTGGATCAGGATGACTAATCCTGTGCTCAGAAAATCTGGACAACTGCACAACATTATTAAAAACCTTTATCGTTTACTGAACATAAAATACCTATCAAAAACCTGTTACCTAGCAACAACAGGAACAAACAGCACAACAGTCACAAGTAACAACAACCACTGGAACAGTCACAATAACCACCCCCCACACCAAGCACAAAGTGGCATCTGAAGAGAGTCAGCTGCTGCCCTCGGTGTCGTTGGTCAAGCTTTCTGCGAGGTCACTTAGCCCGGCTTTGTTCAGCGTAGTAATCAGATTCTCCGGGGTTGCGTGTGCGCCCTCCTGATCCTGCCACGCGACCAGGAGCTGCTTCGCTCTCATCTTCATGTCCTCACTGTCTGACTCGATCTGCCGTATATCCGAATCCTTCATTTCCAAGTAGGGGGCCAGGGCCTTCCAGTGCTCCCCAAGCCTGATGGCAAACGACTCAATTTGTTCGCCCGTCATGGCTTTGTCCCGCTGGGCCTCTGGACCTGGAAAAAAACAAACCAACAAAGCACAAACACCTCACAGTGAGACACAGGGCACATCTCCAGCTCCTGCACACGAACCGCCCCTGCTCCACCCCGTTCTAACCCTCCTATTTGTTTACTAACAGACCACTGTGCACCTCTTCTCTAGCGGTTAAAGCTGACTCAAAAGCTCGGAGATCAGGCGAGTTTTTACAGAGGCGGTGCCTGGGTTAAGGGGAATGTCCCTTATTGCCCACGAAAAAGAGAACCCTGGGCCTCGTGTTACCTCCTGATGGAAGAACTGCCTCCAAGTGAAAACAAGGCCCTTGGCAGGCAGCCTGCTGCTTTCAGACAGGTGACAACACTACTGAAACACAGACTGGCCTTTAACGTTTAACTGCCTTTCGGCTTGCTGCTGCTGCTTTATGCAGTCAGCCAAGACAGCCCTTGGCTTCCCTTCTGCTGGGCTACACAAACCCTCAGCAGCAGGACAGTGTCCTCGGGATGCTCTCAGTCCCAGAAGGAATTTTCTGCCCTTCTGGCATCAAGCTCAAACCATGGAATGCCATGCTCTGCTGCAGGGATTACACCGGTGCTCATCATGGCCCAAGTGTATGGCTCACTACCCTTGTGTATTTCACACTGTTTTAAAGAAAACCCCTCAAGACTGAATTACTTGTGCTCGGAAATTAACCACAGTCCTAACTTCTACTCAGTACCTCACCCTCACACCACCTGAAGTCAGCTGGCATGGAGTGGAAGCTCTGACTCCAGTGCTTCTGTGTCGCACCCATTTATCTGAACTAAAGCTGCTACATCGAGGGGAAAGAGGCAAAGATCATGAACAACAGAACAACAAAAGCGCTGGGATCACCCCTCTTCTCATGTCTGAGCACAAGGGTGTAGCTACCCCAGGCCACAGCTCTCCCATCTTTGCTTAAGACAAGATTTAAAGGTGGAAATTCACCCCAGGGAACCCGCAAAGGCCATTTCAGCAGCCTTCAGCTGAAGGAAACTTCTCTACTTTTGGCAAGGAGACTGTGAAACAGGTCAGGTGCTGGATGGAAGCGGACAGCAGGAGAGAGATTCACACAGGCTCAGAGCAGGTTTCCACTACCAGAAAAATAAAACCTCCAGGTCCACAGGTAACCAGCAGGACTTGGCGAGCAAATTCCACGCTCCGTGTATGCCACCTGCCCGCACTCGACCCCAGAGCAGGCACACAGAGATAGGACACACAAGGGAGAAGGTGCTGCGAGATGAAGGCATGAATGAGGATGGAAAGCAGCAGACTCACAGGAAACAGGGAAGGACAACAAGGAGCACGACATGCCAGGGTTACACACGAGAGACAAAAATGGAAGGGCTGCTTCGTGGAGAGGAACGATAGATGACCTTTGCCAGGAAGGCTGCTCTTCTCACAAGAGAAGCTCCTGCCTTTAAGATATTTGAAGTGAAGAGGAAGTGAAGACCTCAAAGTTGGAATATGTCAGATTCTGAAAGTCCCCTAAGTACCCACCCCAGCAGGGGCTGGAGGGAGACATCTACCCATGGTGGTTAAAAGGCTGAAAGAACAGGGAAGTGGGCGAGGAACCCTCGGTAGGTTTTCACACAGCAATGCCAGCATTTTAGCTACTAACACCTACTAACACCGTAAACATACACTATGCAGAAAAGGTGGAAGAGGCTCCCAATGAAAGTGCTGATCCAACTTCACCAATCTGGATGCTCTCAGCACTGCAGGCCATGAGACCGCAGGGCTGCTCTGGTGCCATGTCCTGAACGGGCTGCGCTCTTTGGTACAAATGCGAGTTCAAGCCAGAAGCACCACTGTAACCAGGACTGGTGACCCTCAGTAGAAACCATGATAAAACAGCTTCTACAATACACATCAAGAGAGAAACTGGAAAGACTGAGAACATGCAAGACTTACTTTCATTGTTTTCCTTTAATAAAGCATCATTATCTTCCTCATCTTCATCTTCGCCTGTTTTTATTTCTTCAGAAGGAGGCTACAATGAGAGAACTAACATCACTGGATGAATTTTGTGTTTAAAGGGAAATTTTACAGCTCTGTGATGGCCCCTGGAATGTGTGTTAGAATGGAAAACCTGACATGAGCCCACATGAGAATTAAAACTCCCCCACAGTCTCCTGTATCCAAAACACCAGTAACACAAGTGTTGTAATAAAGCAGAGTGTTAACCAAAAAGCCTAATGAGGTGTCCACAGAATTCTCTTTTTCACACTAACTACAACTAAACATCACATACCAAGCTTTACTACTTGCTTAAAAAGAAGACACCTAGCTGCACACAAAACGCCCTGAACAACTTTCTATGACACCAGTTACTCTTCAACACTTTTATTCCTCACTTGGGAATTCCTCAAAGTTTTCTGTGCTTTCAAACTTCTTAGAGGTGGCAACCAAATCCACAAAGAACAAGCTTTCCACTCCGATCAAGGTGAACAGCAGGCAGCTTCTCTCCTCACACTTCACTGGCATGCCATGACATGTGGTACACAGCAGCAGTACCACCGGGACCTCTCCGAGCCCTACCCTCCCTCCCAGCACTTTGTTCTGACATGGCTATCAGCTCCCAGTTAACTCTGACGGCTGAACAAATGAGCCAAGCCATATATTACAGTCCAACCTTTGCCCCTTGGCAGCGTTGTGTTACATTACTGATGAGGAAGGTCTTGCGTTCGGCAGCACGCGCTCGCATCTGCAAGAAGCTGCTGGGCTGCATGCGAACTCAGAAGGCTGAGAAAAGGCTCCCTGCCCCTCTGTCAGTCTCCCTCTCTCACTGCTGTGTAGGAAGCGAGGTGAAAGACCCCTCCAATGTGCTGCACAGGCAACAGGGTCCGTGCCTTAAACCACAGCCCGCGAGGTCAGTGTTTCCCTACAAGTCAGGAGGCTGGTGGAAGAGCTCTGGTGCCAGCACAGCATCGGCAGCTGGCACCCTGTCCCTTTCACTGCCATCCCAGCTATTGATACTCGTGAGCTCTAAGAACGGCTTACACCTTCAATACAACAGGTTGTGCACTACAACACAGAACACAAGGAGCTGGGTGCAAACACAGTCCTGTCCATACCCAGCAGCAAAACGTGGGTCTGCCACAGCTCTCTGTGCTCAGAGCACAAGGCAGAGCTCAGCGGTAACTTGGCACGCCTGTTACTCGCAGGTTACTGTTATTGTGATCCTCCATCGATCAGACAGAAATTTACCTGCAATTTTTACTGTACGAGCTTTTTCTGGATTAATTTTTCCACCCCTTCCCTCCCCATGTACCAAATGGACTGCAGAGAGACGAGCAGGGAGTCAAATGAACTCAGCATTTATTATTCTAGGACAATATTACTTACAGGCAGCTCCTTGGCTAATTTGATTACCATGTTTTCTAGATACTCAGGTAAACTCTTGAACTGTTGGTTTGTTGGCTGGAAGAAGTGGGGGCTTCTGCGTGCCAGCAGCCTCAATGCTCTCCAGCCATAGTTGGAATTGTTCACAGCCCTGCAAGAAAACACAAGTTGGGTTGGTAACAGCCTGGCATCTACAAAACCCGAGACGATGATCTGCGAGGTTTCTCAATTCACGCAACTCTGCTCAAACTTGGACAGTTTTTGCCATTTGCAGGAGCATCAGTACTGCAGAGTGGTCTGTTGTCTTTAATAACAATCCAAACAGTAAAAAAAAAAAAAAATCAAAATAAAGTGCAACACGACAGAGATTGATTGACATACTTATACTTATTTTCAACCATGTTTTCAGGGTCTGCTTGTTCAATAGCTTCTTCAAAAAATTCCTCCAACGTTGGCATATATTCTCTAAAAAAATAAAACAAGGAAATCAATACTCCTCACAATCTACTCCAAAATAGCTGGGTTTCAGTTCTTCATACATCCAGTGAAGAAACTCCCCAAAACCCACCCTACTCAAATTTAACAAATGCAAATAAGCAAAGAATCTGTTTGATACGTGTCACTCTAAAGTTATGTACAGCACAGCCACTGAAGCATACCAGCAGTCACTAGTGCTGCCTACGTGTATTTAAACCTTCGCTATACCAAAAGGAGCCACAAATCTCCACCAATAGCTTTTAATGAAAAGGGATTACGGGACGTAAGAACTCTGCCTTCTTCTGTAGGTTTTTCGTTACATTCATATGGAAATTCCTATGCTCCAGCTTGGACACACTGCCCCTTGTCCTATCACTGGCCATCACTCAGAAGAGCTTGGATCCATCCTCCTGACACTCACCCTCACCGTATTTAGACATGAATGAAATCATCCCTCAGCCTCCTCTTCTCCAAGCTCAAGTGACCCAGCTCCCTCAGCCTTTCACCACCCTTTTCCGTTTCATCTGTTACCAGGGAAAGCAAAGCTACTATCACTCCCTAATGTCAATTAACTATGATCACTGGAGGTAGGGGTGGAAATATTAGGCAGCTTAATGTTGTAATGATCCAAACTCAGGGGTTCCCTGACTTGCCCAAACACACTCAATTCCACCCACTACGGTGATTTTGCACCTTCTGCTGAAGGGACTTCAGTGAAAGTGCACTCAAAATACAGGTCCAAAGTCTACAGGCATCAGGAGAAATTGATTTATTTGAAGTAGACTGAAAGGCATCCAGCTCCTGCCTAGGTCAAAGAGATGTGATCAGCAGCACCAGCTTATGGCAGGGCTCGATGCTGGGGCCAGCGGTATTTAGCACCTCCATTACTGACCTACTGATGATGGGGCAGAGCACAGCCTCAGCGGGTTTGCAGAGAGTGTAAAACTGGGAGGAGCTGTTGACAGACCAGAGGGCTGTGTTGCCATCCTGAGGGACCTCAACAGCACAAAGGAGCTGGCTGATGAGGAACCTTATGAAGTTCAGCAAAGGGAAATGCCAAGCCCTGCTCCTGGGTAGAAACCCCAAGCATCAGCACAAGTTGGAGACTGACTGGTGAGAGAGCAGCTTTGCAGAAAAGGTCCTGGCAAACCCCACCACAAACGTGAGCCAGCAACACACCTTTCTAGCAAAGGCCACCCAGAAAGGTTGTGGAGCTTCCAATCTCAGAGGGACATTCAAAACCTGACAAGAGGTCTCAGACAACTTGCTCCAGTTGACCTTGCTTTGAGCAAGGGGGAAAACGAGTTGATCTCTAGATGTCCCTTCCAACCACAGTTCCTCTGTGAATTAAAAGTCAGTATTTGTGGTTCATATGGGACAGGTTAAAAACATGACTGTTCTTCCAACAGCTAGTGGTTGCTTCTGTAAGATAGTCAAACTTATACACAAGGAACCATGACCTAAAAAAGTATCAGAAATAATATTCGTGACAATGAGGACTGTTTGCTGACCTGAAGACTACAAGGAAGAAATGCAGATTACTTCAGAGCTGCAGATCACTCTAAGGCAAGATGATGCAGGGACAGCTCATAGTGATCTGTACTTCTCCTACATAATGTCTGACAAACACATCTGCTTCTACCTAGGGAACCTAGGGATCATCTGGGATGGGATGGAGAAGAGAGCACTGGTCTACAAATTCACTTGATTATTGTCATGAAACCCATGTTTTGCCCAGGAAAGGAGTGCTCCATGTATGTTCAAGTGCAGTAATATCACAGACTACAGGAACCAAAGCCAGCATCTTAAGAACCCATCTGATTTGAATTCTGTTATTCTAGCACTATGCAAAAAGCTTAAAAGTCAGGTTTTATCCCAAGAACAGTTACCTAAAATGAAGACAGGTAAGGACGTACTACCCCACTTATATATATATGAGGAACCAAATGAGAAAGTCACTGTGCCACATTCAGTCATGAAGCCTGTAACAAAACTCAGAACCGAATCCAGATCACACAGGACCTTCTCTTCCCCGTTTACATTGCATGCCTCGTCCTAGTTTATCTCTATTTGTTTAGTTTAGGTTTTTGTTTGTTGGGTTTATTGTCTGGTGGTTGATTTTTTTTAAATTAAAGAAGTTGCAACACAAGTCATGCCCAGGGAGTCAGAAGCTTTGGTTCCAAGCACAACTCCTCCTTTAACCCCTGGCCTAATAATGGCAATTATCCTGTCAGATGCCTTCCTGCACATCCCAGCCCCACAAGAAAGGTGGGCACTTCCTCTGCAGAGCTCTCCAGCTCTTGAAAAGCAACTCCTCCACTCAGGACATCTGTACAGCTAGAACCTCTCCCCAAGCATTCACCTTTAGGGTCACAAAGCTCTCTTTGGGAACTGTCCCATTCCTTTCCCAGTCTTCACACTAGGCACCAGCAAAAAGGGATTACGCTATCTACAGCAATCAGAAAGGTACGTACCAAAGTACATTTTTGGTATTTCCTACAATTGTCCAAGCAGAAGGGATAACCAGCAATTGCACCTTTCCACAAGAGCACCATTAGCAAATCCGGTATGTGCTGAAACAATGCCTGCCTGCCGTTTCCCTCTTATCTTACTGTTCACAGCACACGTCTGCTGAAAGTCACTAAGTTCATTACAGCCAGGCTTGGCAACCTTCCTTTATTATATAAGTTCCATTAATTACACAATCATGCTCTAAAAATGGGAGTTCCCATCTGGTTTTCATCTTTAATATTACTTTATTAAGCAATGAAAATTACCAACAGTCTAAACAATAGTGAAGAAAAAACATAAGGATACTTCACCACAAAGACTTGTCTCAAGACACACAGTGAAACTGCATGTCATATGGAATCACCTCTATACCTTCCTTATGCCGATACTGTACTCACTGTAATTTTGTGTGGAATTAGGGTTCAGACAATCAATGATGTGCCACCTTTTACGTACCTACTCTCAGACTTACAAGCTTCCATGTTATCAGGACATAAATTCCAAAGGCGGGTCAGTTCCTCACTGAAAAGAGAGGTGTGATCATGTATCAAACACCACATTCACACCACTGTCATTCCACAGCCCATCACCTGTAGGCAGACACAAACCAGCCCTACAGAAACGCTCACCCTTCAGCCTTTAGAACAGAATGTACCACCCCAACTTTGTGACACACATCAGGAATTGCCAGGAGTGACAGGAGTCCTGTCTGACGATGCAAATTAGGAAAATCATGTATTAAATTTTCATTCTACTCTTTCTGATCTGTGGTCAGAAACAGTAACAAACTCTCTCTTTCCAAACTAGTTAAGGTCTGTTTGGATAAATGAAAATGTATCACTTCCTTTTTCAGATGGGATTATTTTACTAACACTCAGTAGAAGGTCTGGAGCACAAGTTAAAAAATCCATATCTAGGTTGGGTGAACTGTTACAAAGATCACCCTCTCTCCTAAAAAAAAGGAAGTGGAAAAAGGCAGCACTTGGCATCATGCAAAATATGGCACTTTTGTATTTTTACTATAATTACTTTTGTAGGAGAGGATGTGTCAGGAACAATTTTTTTTGATGCAATACCAGGGGGTGTTTTTGTAAAACCCGTAACACGGACAAAATTTTAAGCAAAACCAGAGAGGACAAAAAGAAAAAACAACTTGATCCAACAAGTACAAACCATTGATTTCCAGAGTGTAACTTACAGAGTATTTAGAAGGGATCTACAAGAGATGAGTGTAAGGGAAGGAAGCCTACTGCAAGTTTAAAAGAAACTGACTATTCTTTCCTGCCAGTTCTGAAGTTTGAAAATACCCGACTATAAAAAAAGATAGTGGCAAAAAAACCCCAAACACCCCAACACCACCCTGCCCTCCTGCCAGCCCCACCCCCAACCCAAACAAAGCAAACTCCAGAAAACCTGTAATGGAAAAAAATCCAACATACTTCCCCATAAGGATTTTTTTGTTTGGTCCTTTTCCCAAGAAGTCCTCTGGAGCTGGCCTCTTTCTCATGGGCCTCATTGGCTTAGAATCAGGAGGTCTAAAGAGAAAACGATACTCTTCAGCATCAAACCAGGAATACTTGGAGAACAAAGCAAAGCTGTTTTGTTAGGGTGTGCCTAGTTAAATCATAATGGGAGTACTTGGAAAGACTGGGTTTCTTGGAGTGAAAGGAGGGAGTGGGAAAGAGAAGAGAGAAAGTAAAGTAAGTGTAAAGGAAAGATTTGCCCCACACCAAAATTAGTTTGCTTACAAATGTAAAGGTGTATCAGAATCCCGATACAGAAATAGAAGCAAATCAATTATCCAGCAGCACACAGGAAGTACAATCTACTCTGCTGCTGGCATCATCAGCTTTATGATTGTAAGCTCTTTCCCCAGGTGCCCTGATTTCATGGGATCAGAGAACTGAGATCCCAGAGTGCTGAGTTTAAGGTAAGACCTACCCAAGCTGAAACTCTGGCTGAGATCTAAAGGAGACAGAACATTTGGAAAAGTCAAATTCCATAATTTCACTTTCCCCCTCCCACAACAGTAACTTCTCTCTTCTTACAGCTCCCTCCCAGCCCCCCTCCTTTTTTTTTTTTTTTTCAAACAGCAGCAGAGTCATGAAGAGGTGGCTCCACCTGACCTCTCCATAAAAGGTGATCTGCAATGAGATGACAACCCAGATGGAACTTACCACAGAGGCTACAGTCTCTGTGTAGAGTAGAAGGATATCTGGTTGCCACCTCAAGGTAGTCAAGAGCCATTGACTCAAAAGTTTGTGTTTGGCCACCAGCTACTAACCAATTGCACAGGAAGCCTTTCAATGGCCAAGGGCATCTAACTGCTATTTTCCTTCAAGCAATCATCACCACCAGGTGCCAAACCTAGTAAGGTATGTGAGAGGACTGTTACGTCAAACTCCAGGTATGCTGTCCCATCAAAGTCATAACATCCAAGGCTTCATTGGAAGCAATGCAAATCAGTACATGGAAAAGCCAGGCAACAAATTCTTCAACCTAGGGTCTGCTAGGTTGGAAGGCAGGAGGGGAAACAACTTGGTCCATTCTCCTCTGTCACTGGATCCTTGGCATTCAGGGCACAAAACACAGCCACAAGGGAGTGAGGAATGCTCTCCTGAGGCCTTGCACATGCATAACTACCTCTTCACTGACATAATGAAACCTTAAGACTTCTGGAAGAAATCTAAGAGCCTTCTGCAGCCACAGAAGGGACATCCAACTATACAAATCTCAAAGTTGCATGAAT
The DNA here is from genome assembly GCA_013399135.1 of Heliornis fulica. Taxonomy (NCBI): domain Eukaryota; kingdom Metazoa; phylum Chordata; class Aves; order Gruiformes; family Heliornithidae; genus Heliornis; species Heliornis fulica. Next base: position 37,978 of record VXBZ01012958.1, on the reverse strand, counting down.
TAGTAACATTCACACATGCTGTGGGTACATATTCTGAAGTTGAACAATCACTCTGAACAAGAAGCTTCTACTTCATAATAGTTACCTTTCCTTCACAAAACTTGGGCAGCCCTCATTTTTCCATGAATTCCAGTTTTCTTCAGTATTTAATATATGCTGGAGAAACATAATATTACATATTAGGGCTCTAATCACCTTCAGAGTTGGCTCTAATGTTTTTATATGAGCTATTACAATGAAAAGGAAAACTGTTACTCTGTGTATTTCAATTACTATTTTGAAGGTCATCACTATAATCTTAGTGATGACCTACACCAGGCAGCTGGTGTAGTTTATTTAAAAATAATGGATCTCCTTTCTTCAGTAATTGTGGGAAAGGCTTTATTTCTCTTTCTCTAACAAGAAAAAAAAAAAAAGATGCAGCCAAAGCAAAGGAAAAAAAGGACAGCAAAAATTCCAATTCTTCTTGTGTCTTATCCTTATGTCTCTGGAATAACACTCCTTTCGGCAAAGGCTTTTAAAACAACCGTATTCATTTTTCCACCCTCTCACTCCCCACCCCCCAGAGAACCAATATCTCCATGCACACATGCATTCTTCCATTTCTCTCCAGTAGAGGGAGGAAAAACACATGAACAAACACACTGGAAAAGTGTGACTACAAAATAAAAAGACATTACTAAGACCTTTTTTTACTGAGATGAGACAGAAGTTCTCTCACATATTACATCTGTGTTTCAAAAGCTAGGTTAAACCAATACTGCTGGGTTGCGGGTTTTTTTGGTGTTTTTTTTTTTTTTTTTAAACACACAGATTTTGCTGAGACAGGCACCAAAGTACTTACCTCTACCATTTTTGAGAATCTTTCCCCATCTGGAGGATTTTCTGAAAGAAGCTATGATTATGAGGAAGGGGAAAAAAAAAGTTAACTTTTTGCATTATATGTGTAGCAGAATACACAGAAAAAACCCAAAGAAAATGGCTGTTACAGCTTCAAATGTGACTGATTTAGTATTACATGATAAATGTTTTTCCATGTAAGTTTTAGCAAAGTATACAGCGTACCAACCTGGTAAACTGCTTTTGTAGTATCTTCAATCCAAAGAGACTGTTCATCTGTTAGAACATAGTTTGAACTGCAATTGAAAATAAAACAAAAAGGTGTCATTAAATCAGCTCCCTTTTTTTTTTTCCACCCCCTTTTTTCTTTTAAATTTGAAGAGCTTACTACACATCAAAATAGCACTGAGGCCACATAATTTACACTTCACACTTTACAAGGTGTGCTAGAGGGGATCTGAAGAAAGTACTTTGAACGTGCTCTGGTGTGGTCCACAGACCAGCCACTTACTAGTTTGTGAAGTTAATTAGGTGTGCTGTATACTTTCAGGTTTAGCTTCAACCAACAGGAAGTCAATCTGTATGATTCAACATCACCAAAGCACAGCAAGTGGGCAGAACAGAAAGGACTTACTTAAAAAAAAAAACACAACTTTTTCCTAACCCAGCTAAAGCACTGCTGTAGAAAAACCACAGAGGAAGAACACAGATCTTTAATATCTCAAAACATGAAGTGTGTATACCATAACCTGAAGTCATTAAACAGGTTGCTTGGTACCTCTAGAGCTATAATGAAAGTGGTAAGAGGTGGTGGAAAGGAAAATAACACAAATACAGCATGGCTCACTGCATTCCCAAGCAGAGACCAGAACCTTTTAAAAAGATAATAAAAATCAGATGATAATCTTATTTTTGCTTTTCACTGTCTCAAGAAGAACTCAGGTGAAGCATAACCATTAACACTCCATTTACCGTGTTCCAAAGCAACAGACCACAAACCAGCTTTTTACAAAACACTAGGTACCCTAACTAGCAAACATAATCATGGATACGGCTACATAACATGAGAAAGGCTTTTAGAACTTGCTTCTCTTAGCTGGTGGAATATAAAACAGCTGAACTTTTTTAAGCACAGGAATGATTAGTATTAGTTTACAAGAACTGCCCCAAGAGTTATACCACACCATTTACATCATATATACCACAACATTTATAGTTGTCCTTGAGGACTGTTAAAGGAGTGCTTTTAATGGCCACTTTAATGAACTGTCATTGAACTGACAGTCACCTCGACAGGTCTGAACTGCAACTCAGAAGATGTGAATTTCTATTCCTTTTCTGCCACTCTACTGCCTAGGTAAATAACCCGTAGAACAAGGATAATGAACCTCATCTGAGACTTAACAAGAGCAAGTGTAGGGTCTTACATCTGGGGAGTAACAACCCCAGATACCAGTACAGGTTGGGGACTGGCCTGTTGGGGAGCAGTGCAGGTGAGAGGGACCTGGATGTCCTGGTAGACAGCAGGATGACCATGAGCCAGCAATGTGTCCTTGTGGTCAAGAAGACCAATGGAATCCTGGGCTGTATTAGAATGGGGGTGGCTAGTAGGTCAAGAGTGGTCCTTCTCCCCCTCTACTCTGCCCTGGTGAGACCTCACCTGGAGTATTGTGTCCAGTTCTGGGCCCCTCAGTTCCAGAAGGACATACAACTCCTTGAGAGAATACAGGGCCACCAAGATGATGAAGGGAGTGGAACACCTTCCTTGTGAGGAAAGGCTGAGGGAGCTGGGTCTCTTGAGTCTCTTTGAGTCCCCATCTCTTGAGGTGTTTAAAAGATGGGTAGATGCAGTGCTTGAGGACATGGTCTAAGGGTAGACTTGGTGGTGGTAGGTTAATGGTTGGACTGGATGATCTTAGGGGTCATTTCCAGCCTTAAAATTCTATGATTCTATGATTCTTCAGCTTGGAGGAGACTGAGAGGTGACCTCAATGTTTATAAATATGTTAAGGGTGAGTGTCAGGAGGATGGATCCAGGCTCTTCTCAGTGATGGCCAGTGACAGGACAAGGGGCTGGGTCCAAGCTGGAACACAGGAATTTCCATGTGAATGTAAGGAAAAGCTGTTTCACCATGAGGGTGATGGAGCACTGGAACAGGCTGCCCAGAGAAGTTGTGGAGTCTCCTTCTCTGGAGACATTCAAGACCAATCTGGACACATTCTTTTGCAATCCTATCTAGGTGATCCTGCTCAGGCAGGGGGGGTTGGACTAGATGATGTTTCAAGGTCCAACTCCTAACATTCTGTGATCTAGTTTGCTAAATTCTTAGATCTGTTTATAAAAAGCAGAATACTGAAGGTGAAAGACAGCTGCCTTACATGTTAATCATTACACGCTCATGTGGTCAAGGGCACAGGAAATAAACAGAGCACTAGGGGTTTTTGTCAGTGTAACACTTGAGTACAGAGTAAGAAAAGAAAGGTTTGTTTTTTCTGTCCCAGTAATTTATAGAGGGAATCATCACCAATTTTACTCCTTGCTACTTTAGACACAAATCTGTAGCACACCAGGAAAAAACAAATCAACAACCAATGCCACATCATGGAATTGTCAGAGATTCAAAATTATGCCACAAACAAGTAGTTTGCATTGGTCTAACAACTTGCTGCTGCCACACTTTCCCTCTCATGACTGTCACTCACCTTAGGCAAACCTTAGTGGCCTTTACTGAGGCCCCTCTCAACTCACCAATTTGGCAGCAAACTAACTCTGCAGAGATGAGTGGACTGGATTTTTGCTGGTTTAGTAGTAAACAGCCCATTTTGAGTCAGTCTAAGAAACACTAGAGACACTGTAAGGGAAGGCAGAGAATCACGCATGAACAAGACCTCCCCTTTCCTGCTGTAAAACAACTTCAGCCACACCCTGCACTTACCAGTCCAAGGCTCCACAAGTTTCACAAGGACCTCAGAACTAGACAAATTGCTTTATGGTATTTTGTTTTATCTCTAAGTTCTTAGCTCTCCATCCCCAAAACCACAAAGTATTTCCACATTACCTTTTAAATTTGACTTGTCCCTTTAGATACTGAAATAGTATTAAGTACTGCAGCAAGATGTGGCGGCGAAAGTTACTGTCACTCAGCTGTAAATCCATCAGCTAAACAAACAAAAAATACCCAAACACAAACAAACAAAAAAGAATTACACATATATTTTAAAAGACATTACACAGACATAAGTGAAAAAAACCCAACAACTGTTTTCAGATGAACTAGATGGGGACTGTTTCTACAATATGATGCTAAGTCATTACAGAATCTCAATCAGGGCAGTGCTCTGGAAGGTACTGAGAGTGCTGAACTGTCATCTAGCACAATTTAGGAGAGACAGTTATTGAAATTTCTAATGGAATCAGTTTTTTAAAAGCATGGGGAACTGCTTGCAAAAGTAACCAGTGTATCCCCAGATTTTTAACTACGTCTATACTGTTAGATTTTAAAACATACACTTTGAAGCAAACAACAATTTGGAAATTTATTTTTTTCTCTTCAGTAGCTGAAGGACAGCTTGCTCCCTCTCCTTATGAGCCACCAGCTACTATAACAGGGTTTGGTTACAATAGAAGAGTTCACTCTCACCCACCCCTCCACAGTGCTACACTGCTTGCTTTCTATCCTACATGCTGCAGCACAACAGAGCACACAAAGGAAACACTGAAGACTCTTTCCAGAAAAAGAGCTTTGATCACAAGGTGTAAATTAAGCAACTGGTTCTGTATCTCCTAGAGTATTGTTTTAAAATTGTCAATGCACAGGTCAAAGGCTTAAGGGGAATTTACCTACTCTTCCATCTCAGAAAGCAAAAACCTGTGCTGCCCTAAGATTTGTCATCTGTCATCTACTAATGCATGCACATGACAGTTAAAGTTCCCTATTATGCCAAAATGAAGACAACAATTTTGGGATTGAGTGGTGTATTTCTGAATTAGTATTAAGAGAATTAAAAACTCTCAACATCTTTTTAGACATGGTTTTAAACATGACCATTATGAGGCAGAAAACTGTTACATCATCAGCCAAGTTTTGAAAATGCAATTCTAAAAGCAGTAAGAACAGATCTTTAAATATTTACTCCCTTTTAACCTCCCATTCTAAATATAACAATATACATCAAATGCAACAAACAAACACCACCTTTACTGCAGATTCTTACTCCAGAGGTAAGTCCCCAAATCACCAAGTAAAAGAGTGAACCCACACAACGCAACCCAGAGCAGCTCTGGAGTCTCTTTTGGTGGAGACATGTAAAACCCAACTGGACATAATGCTGCTCAAGCTGAGAGCTTTGAGGAGGGAGGCTGAACTAGACACAGGTTCTTTCCTCACCCTGCCCACGATTCTGGGAAAAGAAACCACATACCTTTTCACTAGTTAGGAACTTTGCAAAATATACATGTTCTCCTCCTGTTTTTAGTTCTTCCAACTTTTTTCGGGAAGCCTGAGTGTCATCCAATTTGTAACTTTTGAAAACAGCCAAAACTTCTTCTGAGTACTATAAAACAGAGTTATTTACCACATGAAAATAATACAAGAACTTGCTAACATGAGAACTACTCTAGACTTAGTGCTGACCAAGTACAACAATTTGTAAACTAGCCATCGACCCATTTTCCACCAGTCTGCAGGGCTTCCCTGAACCCCACAAATGACAGTTATTGTGTTATTTATCATTACAGAACATCTAATCATTCAGAGTACTTAAAATATGCTAAGAAAAACAATGCTGTGGGTTGTAAACAGTACACAACTGCCTTCTTGTTTAGATGTTACAAAGCAAAAAATGTCCACACTGTAAGTGTGGGGGTGTTGTGGGATTTCTGTGTGTGGAAAGCTGAGAACACAGTCCTCATTAAGAGATTTGTATTAGAACATCTGAGATGATGTTACCTCTTATAAGAACACAGAGAATGCAGATACAAAACCAAAACAGTCATCTTCCTATTAAATATATAGTGAGTGGCAAATTATTAAGCTCCCCATTTCTTCACAATAAATTATCCTAAACACTCATACTAAGCAACACTGAAACAGTTGGCTGAAGTCATTGCTTCTATAAAGAAATTTAATTAGAAACCCATAACTTTTAAAATTACACTGGGATTGATATAATTATTCAGCATAATCTAAGATTAGGTAGAACAAACCCCCAAGTTGCACATTCTGCAGCTGATAATCACAAAAAGAGGCAATGCTGACACTGATGCAACACAGGAAGTCTTTCTGTTATTGATCCAGCACCTTTTATTAGGAGATTTACTGTACACCTTAATATACTGTGTACAGCTCACTTTAGAAACTGCAAAATGCATTCCCTCACGCACTATCATTTTGCAATAACATCAGCGGTTTCACCAGTCTATACCTACAGTCACTCTTCTACTCATATACTCAAAGCATACCATGACTTTTACTCATGCTGAATTATTGAAAGCATGAACTCAGCTTACCTTAAGGAAAGTTTTCCATGAGACCTTCTCATAGCACTGCACGGGATTTCTAAAATAATCCTGAAGCGACCAGAATTTTCTATACAGGTTATAATCTATTGGAATCGAACTGGGGGGAGGAAAAAAACCCCAACAACAACATACAAAAATTGAAAGCAATATATTAAATTTGAGTCTAATTGGTGATGCATAATCTCAAAAAACACCATTCATTTTTATAAGTCAAGTAATAGGGAGCCCTTACAGAGAAATTCGACTTTTGTCCCCAAAAGGGTTTTGCACCCAGTCTAATATTACTTTCTTAACATAAGAGCAAATATAGTCAGAACCAGGTAACTTGGGATTTTCATTATCAGGGGAATGAAGAGGAGTACAGATAGAGCAGGTACTTAGAATCCCAAGTTTTGGCAATGTAATTGTCAAAAAAAAACCCCCAATGTGAAAGAGAACAACAGTGGTTCTCAGCCAGGGTATGAAAACTTTTCAAATAACCTGTAGATTTCTTTCCTCTTTCAGGCATCTCCAACTTAAGCAGATCATAGCCTAGTCGCGTCTCTTTACTTTGACTTTACAAAATTTTGTCCAACTTCTGGAATTTTTATAATCTGGAATTTTTATAAGCTTACCAACTTGTTGGTGCTTCATCATCTCCCATTTCACCCTCTTCTACGTCCATTCCTTCTTCTCTCTCCTCAGAGTGCTAATGGGAACAAAATAATTAAAAACTTAATACAAATGCCAGTATAACTTGCCTGCAGTTCTTTACTTTGTACGTTCTATTACACTCAAGATCAGAAAGATTAAGCTGGCAATTCAAAAGATCTCTAAAGTATTATTCCAATAAAAAGGGCAAAGTTTTTTCCATCTTAACACCTTACTACACTTTGCAAAGGTAGCCTGACTTCTGTTGAAAGAAGCTGAAGGGACAGGTCTATCCTCCATATACTCTGGGGAAAACTGAGTAGAGTGACAGTGCTTATTCTTCACAACGACATGAACCTTCTCCTCTCAGAGTCTTCACAGTTTAATGTACCAAGTAACCTGCTTATTTCCAGAATCAGCAGTTTGATCTGGAAGAGGGACAACACAATTCTGAACATACAGTTCTGAATATTATGCACAGTAGCGCACTTCTGTTCAAACAAATGTACAGGTTTCTTGCAGAATGAGGGAAAAGCAAAAGAAGAACTTTTACCTTCTGCCCCAAAGTGCTCTCGTGTTCATTGGTATTGAAAACAGTGACATTTTCCAGGTTAAACTGACTCTGCAAATTAAGTCCTGGGGAAAAAAAAAAAAAAAAAGCATCAGTCTTAGAAGCTGTGATGTTCATTAATAAGCCTGTTCAGTTAGTTGCTTACAAGATGCAGACATTAAATTCTCAGAGCATTCAGAACTTGTGTTTGAAATTATAACAAATGGCAGTCATTTACAATATCAAAGGTAGAGAAAAGAACAAAGACACAAGCACAAAGCAATTTTCTTCAACTGGATTGCATCTGCAACCATCAGAAACTTAGTTTCTGGTTAAATAGGCTGAATCTTTTAAGTGTGATGAAATGCAAAAAAAAAATTCTCACCTGACTTTTCTGAAAGTGGAAATAACCTAGCCAAGAATAGCTGAATTCTTCCACAGAAGACTGTGTTTTGTGACTTAGATAATCTTCTCAGGAGGTCTACATATTGTAAGAAACAGAGCATTAGTATTTACCCCTCTTTCAATTTCCCAAGCACTAGAATTCAAGATTTGCTAATTACACATCCTACACAGCTAATGAAAGCTGTGTAGGATGTGTAATTTAAATTTACAAATCCAGAAGCTGGATTTGTAAATTTAAATTCTAGCAGCTTCCTCGGTTCAAACGTATTTTTCCAAATGCATTCTACCAACTGTCCTAACACCTTCAACAGTAATACTAAAGAAGTGTAAATGAACTCTGCTCAAACACAGCCTCTAATATGGGCTTTGTCATTGCTGATACGTAAGTATTTCTCAAATGCCCTGCTAAAACAACTTGCACTGATGAAGAGATTTCCCTAAGGTCAGAATGACTTTTACATTCATCATCAAGACTCAGGAATACCTGCTAAGATGAGCAATCTGCCTTTTGTCTTTACTACTTACTGGTTACATCTGAGTGTAAATAAAATTATTAAACTCACTTTTGCTTTCTGAAATAGGGAGCTCTTTAATTCCCCTCCCGAAAGACTCACCATTACACATTCGTAGCAAGTAATTTTTCCCTGCAGAGTAAAACATATTCTGAAATGGAGTAAAGGGATTTAGATCATTAGAATAGTTTAAAGTATTTATATCACAAAACTTTCTTCAGCAGATTATAATTCAGTCACAAGCCATGAGTTAAGTATGAATCACTTCTACTGGTAACTCTAAATTTGAGATTTTCCTTAAAAAAAGCAGCAGGTTTCATGATAAGAAAACATAAAACAAACAGTCCCACAAATTAAAAAAAAACAAACACATAAAAACCATTCAAATCCAGCCCCCATACAGAAAAAAAACATGTGTGACAATGAACTGCAAGAGCAACATCCACTTTTTTTTCCCCCTGGAACAGTTATTTTTGTACTCATTGCCTTTATTATTCCCTGCATTATTTATAAACATATGCAACTTGGAACATACTAAAGATTCAGAGCATCCACAATACTAGTAATAGGAGAAAGAAATTGATAGGTACTCAAATTAATGGTACAGAACAGTTTGTGAATATATTTATATAATGTTATATAAAACCAGACCAGTCTGACTGCCTACGGAAGGCAGTTCAGGTTAGGAAAACAGGGAAATTGGAGTGCTTTCCATGTGTTACCTAGAGAGCTGCTGCTGCGAGTTGTCCTGGCAGGACTGCTGAAGAGCAAACCAAGAGTACAGAGATCCAAGATTTCTTATGATCTTGGAATATAATGCAGGCATCTCAGGACTTCTGCCCAAGACCCTGAATGTACCTGCATCACAAGAAGCTCATCAGCCTGTCACAGAGGTTCTTCTGGTATAGCAAGATCACAAAACCCTCACACAGGCCTCAAAACTCCAATTATTCTTGTAAGAACAGAAACATTTCAGGGCAATGTACTCAGCATTGCCATAGTGCTGTAACAGAAAGGTTATTTAGGAAGATCAAGATTTCTTTCCCAGCAAACCGGAGCTACAAGAATCCCCTGCAGCTCTGAGTAAAAGCCAAATAATAAGAGAAGCTATTCAGAAAAAATGTATTGGAAGTTAAATTCTCGGTTTCTAAATGTTACAAACACTACATGCTGTAAAGAAAAAAATATTAAAATGGAACACTGGTCAGTTAAAATGATTATGAAATAATTTTCTGACCTTTGCTGCACATACATTTTTAAGCCACAAAATGTGGTCAATGCTACTACTTTAACACAAAGACAATTAAAATCTGTTTGTAAAAATGGTTCAGGTAGAAAGAAGCTTTGACATAACTACATCACATTTCTGAAAAATACCAACCGACTTCCATGTGGCAACATTTTTCTCCACAAAAGTGAAAATTTTGTCACACTGATCCAAAGGCAGGCAATCCAGAACATCACCCAGAAGCACAAAAGGGGTTGATGCAGTGCAGATACCTGTGAGGAACAGGTTGCATTTTATTCAGTAAATCTGAACTGAAATGCAAAAAACATGCATGGCTGCTGAGGGATGGTATGTTAAAAACAAAAGTTCTCATGTGTTCCTACAAATTCCTCTTAAGAAACTTGGGCTAGTCTGAACTTCCACTAAAGCTATTTCTGTATGCACACACATGCAGGTGAGCTTTACAAGAGATTTTAACATAAAACATAATAAAGAATAACTGTTTTTAAAATCTCGAAGTCCGAAACAGTCTCAGACCTCTTTGCAGACTGCAGGTGAACTCCTTCAGACTTCTAAATCCAGTTAGTTACACTACACACACACACCTAGGAAGTCTGAGTGCCTTATCCTCAAGCAAAGCACCTCTAAGGCAGTGCTCCCAGCCTGCCAACCCACGCTCTGTGAGCATCTGAGCTCCTCATAACCACACGCCTCCTTATTCACAGTTCATAACACACATGCAGCTGAACTACGCTTACTGAATCAAACATGCATCTGATGTGCAATATGAACAAATAAACAAAGGGAAGGACGCAAAAGTCTCTCAATAAGTGTTTAGGACAATGATTTCTGACACAAAAAGTAAGTTACATAAACAGATGTGAGTACCTAATAAGAAGTGTGTACCAACAGGTCAGTACTGGGAAAGGAGCACAGACATTCAGGATAAGTTACTTCTCACTCTGTCAGCAATTGACAGAGAAACCTACAAAATATTTAAACTCCCTGACTCAGTTGCCTCATCTCTGAAACTATGAATTCTTAGCATTTTACAGCGGTGTACAAAGATAGAAAATGCTAATTATGTTGCAATCAAAGCCATGCATTTACCTCTTCAAAAAAAAAGTCATTTTGACACAAATGCCATACAAATAACTGAATTTAATTATACTGTGCTTCACTCCTCTCATGAAACAGACTTAGCCATAAGTCTCACGACCACGTTATCAAAGCTATCTTATAAGTCATCTACCAAGATTTTAAAATTCCCTTAAATGATCCTAGAACCACCAACAGATTTGAGAGATGCTCACCTTCTGTAACTCCATTAATAGCCAGAGAAATAATTGCCAGGAGATTTTCACATGGAGCTTTGTTTATCTAAACAAAAGAACAGTGTTAAACTTCACTATTCTGCCCTTTCACAAACCTAAAATTCTTGTTTCCAATTTAAAACAAATATTGATGTTCAGCTGCCAAAAGTTTCAAACAATCTGTTAACTCAGACCTGTCAGTTATCTACAGAAAGTTTTTTGTTGATTGAACAACATTTCATGACCACTTTTGGCCAATAAAGACCCTACGACACCTATCGAGAAAATTATTTAGCTTGGAAAATTAATAACTCATGTTCAGCCTGCATTCAAGTAATTCCAAGAAAATCATACTTTGATTTTTTCCAACATTCCTTTCAGCTGATAGGCAGCTTTTGTTACATGATAATAATACACAACCTGCTCCACTCTTCTAACAAAGTACTGTTGTAGAACGATGCATATTTATGAACCAGAATTTTACAACACACCACTTTCATAAGCATTACAGAGAACTAATGGAAAAGTCTAAGCCAACACCTCTAGCTATAGTGTGGTATCTATGAAATACTGTCATTCTGTCCTACCTACCATCCTCCTTTAATCGTCTATATTCGATCTTAATTAGGTACATTTTACATAATTCATTTTTTTTAAAATACAGCACTTCCCTATACTAGAAAGCTGGTGTTAAATTAACCCATTAACTGGCAAATAGAAAATTGAGCTTTATCAACAGATAAGCTACAGCAGTTTAAAGTACTTACTATTTCTTCTTCTACAATAACTCTAAAAGCTTGATCCAAGGTACACTTCTTTTCATTTTCACTGCAAATGCAAAATCCCACATCAGTTAATAACAACTATTAGGGACAAGATTGCTAAAACTTATCTGAATAGGCACCTTTTAAAATCAAGTGGCATTTACTTACCTCCCAGGAATCAGGTTAAACGCATTCAACAACGGCTTGATACTTTTGTGATTCAGTGCCTCTCTGGTTGATGTCTACCAAAAGGCAAAGAAAGAGAAGTTACAAAACTGGTAAATTTCCTTCTTCCTCTGCGAGTAGACTGAAATACTAAGGAACTTCTTTTCCACACAGCATTTGTCAGTTTACAAGAAGAACAAATAAAAAATTCCATGCAAATCTGGCATAGGAGCTAGTAGATCATCACACCTCAGAAGTGGTGGAACACAGGAATGCTCTTGTGACCTATGCTGCACCTACAACAGTCTCATGCTCCACACACACAACTCCACCAGCCTCACGGGCATGGGAGTTTAGGACAGGACTCCTACTATCAAGGTAGTGTAAAACTTACTATATCCTCTAACGAAATCAATCTAATGGAGCAAGTACCAGTGCCTTGATCGCTTCTCTGCAAGCCCAACAAGCCGGGCCGGAGGCCTGGGCACGTACCCAGCCCCGCCCGCTCAGGCAGTGGAAAAGCCCCCAACCCATACGGCGTTATCTCGGCTGCGCCGAAGGACAGCCCGGCATCCCTGCGGCGGGAGGAAGCCTCGGCCAAGCCCAGAGCGGGACAGAGCCGGCGCGGCCCGACCTGGCCCGGCCTGGCCTGGCCCGGCCGCTCAGGCGGAAGCGGGGGGAAGCAGAGCCCTACACCGGCGCGCAGATACAGCCTCCTGCTCCCCCAACCCCTCTCCCACCCCCCTCAAGCGGCAGCGAGGGATGGGAGCCTCCAGCCCCGCCCGGGCCCGGCCGCGCTCACCGTGAAGCGGATCCTCGCCTCCGGCAGGCTGAAAAGTGGCGGCGACATCGCTCCAACTGAAAGACGCTCCGCGACGCACACGGATGACGCCACGCTTCGCCGATCACCGCTGCCCCGCCTCCTCTCCCTCGCCCCTCCCTCAGACGAGAGCGGGGCGGGGCGCCACTGCGGGCAGCTGTTTCTGGGCAGTGGTGGCATCGCTCTTGCTTCCCGCCTGCGCCTGAGCGCATGCGCGGGAGCGTGTTGTGAAGGCGGGTGGGAGAGCATGGCAGGCTGTTAGGCTGTTTTCAGGGTGAAACTTACGTTAAAAGGTTAACCTGTGGGTGAATGACAGAAGTGGTGGGTGTTTCTCGTAACAGTTCAGAGCCCACAGTCTACCATAATCTTCAAAGTATCTCTGAAGGAAGTGTAACTAGGAATTCTGACATCATCCACAAAATCACCTCAGTGCTAACAATTCACAGGTTAAACAATATCCTACAGATCTCCTTTTGCGTCTCTTATTGTAGGAGTTTAATTATTCCTTCAATGGTAAAAGACCTTGAGAGATCATCCAGTCCAACCTCCCTGCCCGAGCAGGACCATCTAGGGAAACCGTTCGATTGGCAAAGTTGCTTCCAAGGGGAGGGTCTGACCAGAATTATTTGTAGCATTGGGAAACATCTGCCATTTCTAAGTTTTTCCTTTTTTGTTTGTTTGTTTCTGCCATGGCTTCAGCCTGGAGAACTGACAGCCAAGCCCCGGTGCAGTTTCCCAGGTCTCCTGAGCATGCTGTTAGATGTCTGGCTGAAAGGCTCAGGTACTGCTCAACTGCTGTTGCTTAGGTGGGAAAAAGCTAAAGCATCCAATAGCCTGTTCTTATCGGAAGAGGCAAATAATTACTAAAATTAAATTTGTTGTTAGTATTAAAAGTAAATATTTAAATAACATATGAAAATATAGGTGGGAGTGTTTTCCTGTGTGATGTGGTTGTAATTAGATTTTGTACCAGGAGAGGGAAGAGTTTGCCCAGAAAATGGAGGTGCAGAGTGAGGGACAGCTTGGCCTGTGCTTTTTGGGCTGGTGCTTTCACTTCTCCGCTAATGAGGAGCAGGGGGCACACTGCCAGCCTAGAGTTTGTCACTTGTCTCTAAATGAAACCATTGTTTGACACTGCTTAAAAAATGTGGGATATGTTAGAGCCATTCCAGTTCATCTCAAATCAAGGGGAAAGGGTCTTCATAACATTGAAAAATAGGCCTCACATGATTTGTCATTTTCAATGAGTCACCTGTAAATACTGTGAGACATGCTGAATATTAACCATTCAGGTTTGGAAGAAAGTTTGCTTGGCTTTTTACAAGGCTTTTTCCTTATTTCTGATCGCTTATTTTGAAGAATTAGACCAAATTATCTGCTGAATAAAGGGCCATTATCATCTGAATAAATAGTTTGAAATTATTGTAGTCCTGCCTCTTGGTGTGTGAAAAAAAAACAGAGAAAAGCTCTGTGGATTAGTTGAAAAAAAAAGCTTTAAATCTTTTATGAAGGTAGCAGAAAGCTAATTGTAAGTGTCCTAAGGAGATACTTCCAAAGTTAATGCAATCTTTTTTAGAATATAAATAGAACAGCTTTTATTACTTTCCCATAGACCTCATGCAGAGGGGGGATCAACGCTGAGCTGTTAGTGTTCGTGTTGAGGTATCGACAAATGAGTCTAACAAGCTGGCTGCAGTGACTGACGATGTTAGCACCCCAGCAGTTGCTGTGCACCACCGGTAGAGATTTCTATTCCACAGCAAACATCAGCAGCATGTTGCTTCTGCTCACCACTTGGGGTTGCCACAGTTCAAAATCTGATATTACTTAAAGTAATTTTCATCAACTATTTAAGCAGAGATGCCGAATTATCCGCTGTATTGGCAGCTAAAAGTTGCTCCATTTTGGGGATCAGAAAGTCAGTCAGAGGAGTAGTGCAGCCTATCTGTAAGGCAGTAATAAATTAAAATGCCACAACATAAAATCAGTTTTCAGCCAACTTTAAATAACATCATCAGCTCAAAGCCCATATGAATGAAAACAATTAACCAAACCAGCATCTCAACATCTCTGTGCTCAGAGGGCAGCTGATAGAACAGAGATTGTATTACCTTATGTCGATTGGTTGTGTAGTTTGAATTACCAAAAACTTCACCTAAAACAAATGATATCTTTCTGAATAAAAACCTGTCCCAAGAGAAAATTGAGTTTCCATTTTGACTTTTGCTGTCATTCCTAGAGAAGGATATGCTTTGAGCCTCCGAAGCCTTGTATCTCTGATGGAACTAGTGCTTGGTGCTTCGTTCTCCCTACTACATCACCTTCCCTTGTGCTTAAGAGCTCTCCTTTTCAACCTTCTTCCTCCCTGGACAAGGTTACACAACAATTAGTGTAGAGGGACTGGCATGAAAGGGAGATAAATTGCTTTTTTTGCCTAATTGAAGCAGTTAACTTCTTATTTCCAAAGCATCCATGGGAAGTTACGCAAGATACTTTGAACTTGTAAACAATTATGAATATAAAGTGTATGACCTTTGGTACTTAATTTGTAGGCGACATCTTCCCAGCCACTTTAGTTTGTTACTGACTATGAAATACAAATAGTAAGGTGTGGACTAATGAAGGAGATACTAGACTGACACAAAAAATAGCACCTCAGAAAAATCAAAGTACACTTTAAAAGTGTTTATAACAGATAATCTTTTTACCTTTTACTAATGTTACACTTTTCACCAGAGCATACATACAACTTTTATGTTTGTTAAATCTCATGATGATGTTCTGCTGGATTTCATACTTTCTGGGTTTCTTCTCAATTTCCTAAATAAATAGCTGGGGAATATATTCCATATGATCCAATGCTGTTGTGCCAGTTAGAGCAGAAATGCTTCACCAGAATCTTTTGGTATTTTAAAAATAATTTGGCCCTTAGAAAGGGCTCATTTGCATGGATTTATCTTGAAGACTGATGTGTATATCTGAGAATGATTGATATTTCTACTCCTTATCTTTCACCTGGGACATGGGACTTACTAGTACAGTTGTACTAAAATCCTGCCAGTCTGGATACAGATGGAAATATGGTCAGAGTGGGTCTCATCCACTAGTGTGAACAAAACCAGGGTTTTGACCTTAGAGTAGAAGAAAAATGGGAGTCAGTGGAAGATGAAAGCATGGAATACGCTCTTGCAGCATGCTAAAGACAATTAGGGTCTGCTCAAACTAGAGTCCATCATAGAATCATAGAATCATAGAATAGCTAGAGTTGGAAGGGACTCCCAGAGGTCATCTAGTCCAACCCCTCTGCAAGAAGCAGGGACACATCCAGCTAGATCAGGTTGCTCATCTCTAAATAAACTGTATTATTCTAACATAAGGTGATTATCAGACAATGCAGTGCGGCTAGATGCCTGATATAGCCTGAAACTCAGGAGATCAGTGACTGCTTTTTTTTGTCATTGATTCAATGTGGTGAGGTAGGAAAAAGGGTTGTTTTTTGGTTTGGTTTTTTTTTTGCCTGCAGCTAAAACTTTGCACTATTTCTTATATTTTATTGCTATCATCATAGCTGACAACATACACAATTTTTGTACGTAAACATTAATATTCAAGAGAAGTAAAAGTCCATGAAGAGTTTTCAAATAGTATTACTTGCTACCTTTAAATGTCTCTACGGTATTTG
Source organism: Heliornis fulica (assembly GCA_013399135.1). Classification (NCBI taxonomy): domain Eukaryota; kingdom Metazoa; phylum Chordata; class Aves; order Gruiformes; family Heliornithidae; genus Heliornis; species Heliornis fulica. Next base: position 21,548 of record VXBZ01012958.1, on the reverse strand, counting down.
GCTAATTTATCAAGATCTGTGTGTCTATCAGTTTAAAGAAGGGGTTACCATGTACTGTTTGGTTTATCCCAGTGCAGAGAACACATGCAATTTTTGGTGCCAAAAGAATTTACTAAACTTCATACTGCTGTGCCACTAATACTACAGGAATTTCACCAGTAAGGTGTCACACATCTGGCTGCTATTCACAATAATCACACTATCAACAGCTCCTTCCCTCAGTCAGTAATATTTTTGTGGATTATAACCTAATAAAACTACTGTGAGTTTGGTAGAGAACTTGGATTATGTTCTAAAGAGCTTGATGTTTTAAAGCTAGAATTTCCTTGCAACATACCTCTCATTTTAAGCATACTCTCAGATGGAACCCCTTTAATTTTATTCATGAGTACCTTATAATGTCAGACTAGGTTATTAAAGAATGCAGGAAGGCATTTTCTGGACCACATACCTGTGTTTCTGTACCACAAGTGCCTGGGGTTACTTCTTTACCTTTGCATCTGCTGTTGGTATGGATTCTGAAGTATGCTGTTGTTTTGTGATTATGCTGCTGAAAGATGATACTGTTTTTGCACAGTCCGTTCCTTTAGTTTGCACTGCTGAAGCCCATTCCTTCCTCCTTGCTATCCTCTTTTTGACCTTCCTTGTCAGCATCAGGTAAAATACAGCTCTGCCTCAAGGAACTTGAAGTCTAGTTCAAGCATATGCATAAAAATCACTACAAAAGCCAGTGGCAGAGGTAGGCAACTGACACTGATCATAAGCTTTGGCAAAGAGCCCTTCTTTGATGATGAATTCAAAGTGAGAGAACAAAGCAGCACTCCAGGCTTGGGGTGTGATGGAAGAAGACAGGAAAGTGGAAATCCTGCAAAGTTCGTTTGCAAAGAGACTGAGAGTTAAGCTGTAAGAAGGATGCAGGTTCAGAGGCATGACAGCCTTGAAGGATGAGTTTGGCCTCAGTGGAGAGTGGGAGAAGAAACACTTGGAGGAATATAAGATAGCTAAAGGCAGGGAGAACACATCTTAGCACAAACATTCAGCCCGCTTTGCTCTGAAATGGAAGAAATCCACCGTTCTGCAAAGGTTTATTCTTTGGCAGCCCAGTAGCTCAGGGGGTGGGACTGTTTAATGGGGAAATAGTCCCTAATTGGTGCTTTAGTTCAGTCCAAATAACCTCTCAGTGTCACACACATAGGAATCATTCAAGCTACAGAAATGCAGTCTGAAAAAACCCTGCCGAGGAATTCATCTGGAAATATCACTAAATCAAAGGAAACTAGGCAAAGTCTTTAGATTAGAGGTTGTTGCTCTGTCAGCTACCGCTTCTCTCCTGTGGTTCAGCACAGGACACAATTTAGGAGAGAGGATCTTCTAGGTCAGGTGCCACATTATCATTATGTGTTGCTGTCCTGTTGGTTTTCCCTAGCAAATAATGAAGAAAGGAAGGAATGGAAAAACACAATTTTAAAAACTGCAGTGGAATTCAGTTGAATATGTTAAAAAAGGTAAAGCCTATAGATACACAAAGAAAACCCATGTGGAGGGTCAGAATGGGAATTAGCAAACTCTGTGTGTTGCATCTCCTGGATCACTTTGCTAATCTGTTCCTTTCTAGTTTATCTGGGGGTTTATATTGTAAAAACCATATGGTCTCCATGCCCAAATGGAGGTTTGTAAAGCACCTCCCACTTTGTGGACCTGTGTTTCACCTCATCCTGATGGTCTCCAAATGTAATTCTAGATTGTCTGTACATGAGGGTCTCGTGTCACCATCTCAGACAGACTGTAGCTGGAAACTGCCAGCTTACTGCAGCTAATGACATGCTTTAAGAGCCCACTGAAGACAAAGTGAAAAATCCAGCCATGTCCATGTGTAAATTCTAACTAAGGCATGTGTCATTGATAAACTTTGCTATCGGAGCTCTCTGTTATACTTTATTTATATCAACTTAAAGCCTGAAAGAATGTCGCTTTGGCTGCCTTTCAAAACATGAAAGCTGAGCATATGTGGGTTCATTGAAAGGGAAATTAGTTACTTTCATTCCTTTAAAGAATCCAATCACTTTAAAATCCCTGCAACATCAATATGCCTTCCCATGAAATAAGTGCCCCAGAGGATTTCTTGTTTTTAACATTGTCTTAATGCAACTACTAAAGCACAATTCATCTACTGAAGTATCAGGCAGGGGGGTTGGACTAGATGATCTTTCAAGATCCCTTCCAACTCATAATGTTCCGTGATTCTGTGGAAGTATAGGGTGTTTGATCAAAACATCTGAACAGATACTGATTCAGCACAGTATTTGCATTGTTGTCAGTTATCTCCAAGTGCTTGCTACTTGTGCAAGTCTTCTTCCAAGCAGCCTCACGTCACAAAGTACTGGAAAAAGCTCATGAAGAGACCCACTGTCTCTTAACACTGCAAACCTAAAGCTGTTTACTCTCACTTTTGCATACTCATCCATCCATCCATCCATCCATCCATCCATCCATCCATCCAACCATTTTCTTAGCTTTCCAAGGCAAGCTATTTCTCTAGATTTAAGAAGACGGTGCAGGCCCAGAAGATCAAGTGTAATTGCCATGGTGCAACCCACTATGTTGATGTAACCCAAGTCCTTTCCAAGAGCTTCTCGTACTCCACATGACCATTACATGGGCAGGCCGGTTGCTGGGCCTCTGTTATGGAAAGTCTTCCACAGTCTCCCAGGAGGTGAATCAAGCTAAGTGATGACAAAGGACCAAAGAGATTGCTAATACCCACAATGGCAAAGTGGCTTTGCTTGATACCAGAGCTTTGAGACTCAAAAGATCTTCCTAGTCATCACAGGAGAGAGTGGAAAATTATGTTTTCCTCTGGGGTCCCTCCTAGAGGAGGAGTCTTGCAATGAGAAGAGAAAAGGTGAGAGGGCAAAGACCTCCTAACTTGTATTCATTTCTATATTACATAACTAGCTCTGTTCCTTCAGTAAGATCCTGGTCATCTCTGGAACCTAGGCTGGGAGCACAGCCTCCCTAAGCACCTCTTCTGATAAAACCAAGGTTGATTCCGCCTTAGGTGGGATGAGTGATGCTGTGGTGATGTGTTGTCCTCCTTACAGAGAGACTAGGACATGTAGGCTTCACTCTTAAACACTCAGTTAAGTACTGTAATTGGGTGAGAGGGATCTGAATGATGTAAATAAGTTAATCATCCTCCATCCATATTCCTCTCATGTATGTTCCTAACCAGCGAGTGGAGCAGAGCAGCATACAGACAAGATCATTTGCAGACATTGCACACACCCACCTTTCTTTCAGGCTGCACCTGGGAATAATGGCTAAACTCCAATTTAGAGACAAGGATGTCATATGGGACTGTCAGATGCCTTGCACAAGTCTGGGTAGATGATGTCTGTCATTCTTCCCTTATCCACCTCTGCTGTAACCCCATCACAGAATGCCACCAAGTTTGTTAGGTATGGTTTGCTATTAGTGAAGCCATCTGGGCTGTCACCAATCACCTCTGTACTTTCCATATGCATGAGCATATTTTCCAGGAGGTTCTGCTCCATGATTTTGTCAGGCTCAGAGGTAAGATTGACTGGCCTGTAGCTCCCAGAATCTCCTCTTTTTTTTTTTTCTTTTTAAAAACAGGTATTGTGTTTACCTTTTTCAGGTCAGTGGAAACTTCAGCAGACTGTCATGACTTCTTAAATATGATGAAGAGTGGCTTTGCCACTTCATCCACCAGTTCCCTCAGGACACATGCATACATCTCATCAGGTCCCATGAATTTGTGCGCCTTCAGATTTTTTAGATGATCTCAAATCTGATCTTCTCCTGCAGTTCTTCATTCTCCCAGTCCATGCCTTTGCCTTCTGTGACCTGGGTGGTGTGACTAGAGCACTTGCTGGTGAAGACTGACGCAAAAAAGTCATTGAGTACCTCAGCCTTCTGCATATACTGGGTAACAGTGTCTCCCATTTCCTTCCAGAGAGGGCCAGAATTTTCCCTTGTCTTCCTTTTGTCACTGATGTGCTTACAGAAACTTTTCTTCATGTCGCAGATATCCCTGGCCAGATTTCATTCTATCAGGGCTTTAGCTTTCCTAACCTGATCTCTGGCTGTTCAGTTTCTCTGTATTCCTCCTATTCCTCTTGACATTGAGAAAAATGTGCAAAGTGCTGAAAAAAAAAAAAAAAGAAGCAAAAACCATGCTTCTCCCTGATTTATTTAAAGTAACATTAATAATATGAGGTGCCCCCATGCTTTTCAGCAGCAGGGTTGCTCAGATAACAGTGGTTTCTACCCTGAAGATAAAACACCCAAGTGACAAAAACCCAAAATCTGACTACAGCTTTCTGTAATTCTATCAATCACATCTTTTCTTGTTATATATAATTTAACTAACTAACCTTCACCTGCAGATTACTGTTCTGGGGTATCCAAGGGAGCAGTAACAACTGATTGATGTATTCATCTGAAAATTCCTAAGATTAATCAGCTGTCTATTAGACTCTGCATAGACTAAATATAGTCACACAGGACCTTTCTTTAAAGTCCAGGGCTGGAAAAGGATTTTATGTTTCAGCAACAGCCCTAAAAACCACCCTCTTGATCCAGTTCTGGATTAAAAAAAAATAAAAAAATTAAACCCTCCAACTCATTCACATGAGAAAAGTGTAAGCTGGGGGAGAAATGTTAAGAAAGGCCACATGATGCAGTGCAAGCAATATGCACAAAGCTTATCCCAATTTTTTGAGCAGGGAGTATTTGGAGCAGAGGCACTGAAGAGGTGTTAGTGAGGAGATCACCCTTCCTGGAGTAGCAGTGATGCTGTTTGCAGCATATCTCACTATTCCTGCCCCCGCATTTTCACAGATAGAACCTGGTAGACCCTGCCATAGGCCTACAATATACACTGCAATAGTGAAAGCTTGTGGTTTTCTCTGCAGATCACGTAAGATTTTTTCTGCTTTTGCAAAAGGTGGGGCAGGGGCTATCTCATAAAGGTGTTCTGAATCCAGCCCTCTAACCTTTCTCTACCTTCTCAGGATAGTCTCTTCTTTCATTGCCTTATTTAAGAAGAAACTGTAGCAGGATGGGTCAGCTTCTGTGTGTTTGGTAAATGAGGCAAAGGGTAGTTTGAGTTAGTTGATTACAAATATCTGGTGAACTAGTGGAATTCTCTGGATGTTGATATTTCTAGTCCATCTTCCAGCCAACTTTCTCAAAGTATTTTGCAAGTGTCTCCATGGGAATGCTCACAAAACCTTACTTGTTTGGCAAATTTAATCAGCAGCTGTAGTGAAATTTCATCAGCATCTGAGAAATCTGTGGTGAAAAGTCATGTAGACTCATCAGTCAATGGTACCACTGATCTGTTTAAAGCCAAGAACAAATTTAAGTGATTTACCACAGCAGGCCTTCAAATTTTTGCCAACTGTCATATAGAAAATTGTTGGTAGTACCTATCTCTCCTACAGCTCTGCCAAGCTTTAATTATTACAGCAAACTACTGTTTAATTTAGTAAAAATATCTGATAAGCTGTGATGAAGAAATGAGCTAGTTTTATTCTAGACTGCTGCACATTACAATCTTATGTGGCAGCAGTACAAGATGGGAGTAAAATCTGGTTGACTTTCTTGCAGGAAGGACCCTTGAGACTGAGTGTTTGCAGAGAATCTGTGAAGTAGAGGGATGGATGTCTTCTGGATGAATTCTCTGTTTTCAAGCTATAGAGGTTTTAAAATAATGGGCAATTTTCACCTGATTTCCTGAAAGGTGAGCAGCTTTAAGTTATCTCTATGTCCTGTTGCCTAAACAGCAACAGATTTCAGTCATTCCCTATTAGGTGTGGTAGAGCCTGTTTTAAAATCAATAGTTTGTTTCATTAAAGCATATGTTTTGATGCAAGGCTGTTCTGCATTAGTTTGGAAGAACGTAAAAGGTAAATGTCAATGAACAGGACAAATGAAGGCAACATTCTTGGCAAATTTTGTTTCCTGTGGCAGCCAGGGCTGTCTGCCCTACCACGTGCAATGCAAACCTCAGGGTGGCCATAGTGCCTTCAGGTAGCTCCATCTGAATTAGCCCTAAAGACACCCTTAAATACCACATTGCCTTTAGTTTTTTGAGTGTAGTTCTTGCCTGTTCAGGGAGCTCAGTCCTCATTGTTAGGCTAGGACCAATCTGGACAAGTTCCTGTGTGGTCTAATCTAGGTGATCCTGCTCAGGCAGTGAGTTTGGACTAGATGATCTTTTGAGGTCCCTTCCAATTCCTGACGTTCTGTATGATTCATCAAGGAACAATAGATAAGGAGCTGGGCTGTTGGGTGTAAATCTATGTGGTTTTCCTTCCCCATTGCATCCTTCCAGTTACAAGGGAAACCTAGTTTCTCAATTTCTTAGTGAAATTAATATAGTTCTAGATTTCTCTTTTTCTTTTTTTTTTTTTTATCATCCCCAAAGGAGGAAAGAAGCTCTACCTGCTCATCCCAGAGAACTTTTTAAGTCTCTGGAGAGCACTTTCTTACCACCATTTCTCCTATACTGCAGCATGGTGACACACAGTATGAGTACTAATAAAATAAGCTGCCTTTCTGTTAAATTTGAGAGCTGCAGTTAAGAGTTACACTACTCACAATGTTCTTCTATATTTAAGATTTTTCTTCCCTCTATGGTTGTCACGTACATTTTATAATTTGGCCTGCTGTATTAATTGCAGGATTAGAAGTGAACTTGGAAATCCTTGAGCTAACATTTTAATTAATACTTTTTTCAAGTGGGGATTCTTCATGCTCTAGAATTTAGTCTATTTATGCCATTATACTCTTATTATTATTTGATCAAAACTAAACCAGGCCAAAGTTGTCTGTGGTGCTGTGTAGTGTTAGTGATATGTTTGCTCTGATGTCACCTAACCACAGGTACTGCATACAGAGTTGCTCACACAAGGGAGGTATATGCAACACGACCTGAGACCATACCCTTGGCAGTGGGAGAAGATGGCCCTGAGCATCTATGTTTAAGTGCTTGAAAAATTCCGTTGCACTGTGAGTTTGTTTTCTTGGGCAGTGGTCTCTCATGAACAAAAGCAATAGGACTGATTCTGCCCTCCCATAGGTAATTACACTTTGTGACTCCTCTCAGATGTGTCATCTCACATTCAGGAGAAGCACATGTGGTGTGCCCCTTTTCAAGTGCCTGTACACCCCGATCACACTGACAATAAAAACAAGTAATACAATTTCCTTGAGTTCTGTTCGTCACCTATTTTGGCTAATGATCAAAGAATTAACCTGTTCTAGGTTGGGGTTTTGGTTGGGACTTTTTAGCAGAACTTCAGAGTCTTCAACTAGTTTCTTCATTTCAGTACATTCAAACATCAGGGCTGAACCTTGCAAGCTGCTACATATGCATTGGGAAACAACAGACCCAGTGCTCTGTAGGGGTCGCTGAGATGGAAACAACCCTGACTGCAGCGTCAGCCCTGGTGGGAGGGCTCCCCCACAACAGCTGTGGTACAAGAGCCACGCACTTCTCAGCTGGTGGTTAAACTGTCAAAACAAGGCTTGCTGGGCTCTGGGAAGCTTGTTCTTGGCTCTCCGCGTGGAAGGACTATCATTCTTCATCCCATGGCGTGAGGAGCACAGGGCCCAAAGCATGGCCAGAATGCTGTGGGAGTCAGCTCCAGATGGGTTTGTGCAGGCTGTGACATGGCGTACGCTCTTTTCACTCTCTTTTTGTTCTTGGAAAGAGAGCAGTACTCCTGCCCTTTTTCTTTACTTCTTTTTTTTTTTTTCTTTTTTCTCCTGTTTTTGCAGCCATATATTTGTACAGGGTATTAACCCTGGCTAGTGTGATTACAAAGGAAATAGTGCAGTAGCCCTTCAAATTGAGGGAAGAGAGCAACTCAAAACACACATCAGTCTCCTCAGCCAGAGTGCCAGCTACCACAGAGCTGGCGAAAATACCGTGCACGTGATTTTGCTGCATGTCAGAATGAAGGGAAATGAAAAATTCTACCACCATGTCATTTAAAAATGTGTACCTACAGAGTTGAAGCAACCACAAGTGAAGCTGTGCAGATGGTTTTTCTCTTGCCAGGGAGAAGTGTAGTGGGGCCAGAGTTTTTTAATCTGTCATATATATAACCTAAGATTTACAGTTGGAATCAGACTTGAAAATGTAAATGGATTTTCAATTGCAGCGTCTGCGCCATCATAATGGCTTTCATTCAGAGCCTGTCTGGGTAGAACAACAGTTGTTCTGCCTGTGTTTTTTCTTGCTTTATTATATTTTTAGACTTTCCTCATATATAAAATGCCAGGAGATGGATGCAGACTGGGAAACCTCATGGTGATGATGTCTGCTAAATAAAGTGCTCCCAGTGATCCTTGAGTGAAACTTATGTTTAAAATGTTTTCTTCCTTATCTAACATTGCAAAGCACATTAAAATTAGCGCTTTTTTTCTTGAAATCACTAGCTGGTGACTGAGAGTTCCCTGAAAGTTCCAGGTTTTGTCCTTTCAAAATTAAAAGGAAAGCTGGTGGTCACTCATTTTAAAATGCTAGCTTTACAATCCCTACCAAAAAGAAGCACTTGGGTATTTGAAGTTGAAATCTTCCTGTTCAAGTTCAGCAATTGTCTGTTTTTTAAAAACAGCTACCTCCTTTTTGTTTCAAAAATTTCTCTTTTTCAACATCTGTACATTCCTGCTGGTGTTTATTACGGTTATTAACGATGGATGTTTGACTGATCATAAAGTGCACCTGTTCAAATGCAGATACCAATGAGCATTTAGCACAGTTACGAGTCCAGATACCATTGTGGATCTATATCCCAATGCACACATTGCTTTGTTGCTTGAAGAACTGCTGTATATTCCTGGTTTAATCTGTTCCACGGTTGAGCTCTATATTTCTAATAACATCTGGAAAACTAGGAAATACTCTGTTTCAAAACTTGTGTAGGAGGAAAAAGACATGTAGGAAAAAAACAACCAACCACCAAAACAAAAGCCCGAAACCAGTTCCCCAGAGACCTGGAGCCACCAGGAAATTTTGTTTGTGCTGGAAAAGTAGTGCATGACTTCAGGCACCAGCTGAATGACATGCTTCTCTCACAAGGCAAGGATGTATTCCTCTCACAACCAAGAATGGAAATTACAAGAACCACAACAGTGTCCTGTTATACTGTTTCTGAGAAGAGAGCTCCGCTGTGGTTGATCTTACTAGAAACCACGATGAAAACATCAGTTAATTTTCCTCAATCATTCTCCATCTCTTTCTCTTCTCCCCCCTATTTGTCTATTTTTCTTTCTCTTTTTCTTCTGTTCCCTTTCTCTCCTCAATTCTTTTCTCTGCCTTGTTGCACTCTTATGTCCCAGTTTCTTTGAAACACACCACATATGCAGGGTTGCCCATCTCTGTCAGAAGATGGACCTGTGACAGAGCTATACCTGCAGTTTATTTTGCTTCCAGAAGCAGATAGCACTAAGATGTCTGCTGTTGAAGTATTAGTTCATGCTGTTCCCACAGGCACTTATCCAGGAACACTGTTTGCCTGCTACAGTGGGATACTGTGATGCCAATGGATATTTTGTCCAATATCCACCTCCAGGCTTTTATTTTGACACTTAAAAAAAAAAAAAAAGTGGACAAAAATACATTGTTACCATTCAGAAAAATAATTCATCATCTGGTTTATATGAGTGTGGGTAATACAGCTGGAATTAAGGAAATGTCATCCTTGCAATATGCCCAGACTTCTGAATGAGAGGGATTCCCAAACAAACTTCTTCCAAAGTCACATTTTAGACTTGCAGCTTCCACCAGCAAGACCTCTGGCAAGGCTGGCAGGAGCACGACCTCGAATGCGGGAAGTTTGGAAGCAATTCTCAGAGCCTGGAGCCACTTTGATGCCTGAGCTTCAGATCTATGCTTTGGCAGGACAGATAGATATGAAAAAGTAGAAATCACACACTAATCTCTGAATTGGAGATTTTAATCTCCTGAAAATCAAGAGCCAAAGTCTGGCCTGCACTTAGATTCTACTCTGGCATAAAACCAGAGTAAATGTGCTTAAACTCAGACCTACAGACTAATTTTTCACGTCTTATAAAACATGGTACTGCCTTATAAAAAGCCAGTCGCTTGTAACCTACTCTAATTCAACAGAAAACCATCTTCTATACCCGTTTTGTTGCTCCCTGTCCCCTAGCAGTACTAACAAGAAAAGAGTATGGAAACTTCCACCACTCAGCAAGAAGCCCAGCGTGTCCTCAGCTAATCCCATGTGGGGCTGGATGGTGGGACCAGAGCCAGGCTCTGTCGTCAGGGCTTCCCAGCTGGTCAGAGCAATGTGTTTTGTTTCCAACCATCCCTTACTGCGTCTGAAGATGAATGGCTCCACACTGACCACTAGAATTACTTGATGGTCCCAGGAGACATGCTATTTAAGTTAAAGGGCGGCACAGGAACAAGAACAAATGTGTATAAACTGAACATAACTGCATTCACGCTGGTTATGTAAAGAAGGTTCCTAACAAAGTTTTTGAAGAGCAGTCAAAATTATTAAAGTGGCAAAGAAATCCCTAATCATTTCAAAAGTAGAATTTGGTACATCTTTTAGAAAATTTATTGAAGTTGGACTGCAAAGGAGTCAGTAGTGTCAGCAGTCTTTTAACCTTCCATCTGATCAAGGGGTAGGTCTCATGGTAGTGTCATTTATTAACTCTTACCCACACAAGACATTGCTCTCTACTGACTGATGTTTCTCTGCTGTGAGCTCACGCTGAGCTCTGCTCTCCAAACAGCGGCAGAAACAGCCACCTCCCACATGCATGACGATGTGGGAGAGACACTATTCTGTTTAATCCGGCACTGAAAAGTCTACTCCCTTTGCTGAGGTGTATGAAAACTAATTCGCTCTATCCCAATGTTGATCTAATTGGAAAAAGATCACCTATAAAATTCACCTCCTTGACATATGAAAACAAAATCCCCAGACCCAAGACATTAAAATGAATCATATTCTTGAAAATCGCCTTTTTCCTCCAGTCCCAAAATGGGGTTGGCAATACTTACATGCATATCTCTGTGAAGTACTTTAGATAAGAAAATCCTCACAGCATGTAAGACCTCTAAAAAGAGCATTATTTGCCTAGTGATTTGCTTTTATTGTTCTGGTATTAAAAAAATTAAATATATATATATTTCTACACAAATTTTGGAGTGTTACACCGAGTTTATTTTGAAAAAGAAATCAAAGTATGGTGTTTTTTTTCATCTCTGAGCCAGATGGAAAGAAAAAACAAACGTGTTCCATCCTAAGAAAGAAAACACATGAGTACTTAAAAAAAAATTTTAGCCAAGTTTTTTTTCTTTTCACAAAATAGCATGGAAATATTGAGATGGAGACTGAAGGAACAGACTGGTTTTCGGAAGGCCTGGTTTCTGGGAAGCAGGGGTTTTGTCCATAGGGCATTGTGCTTTCCTGTCTCTAGATACACAGCCTACTTCTGAGTGAGTGTGGGCACGCACCCGGAGCCTTACATCTGCCTCCTCCTCCGGCTCCTGCCCGAGCCCTGCAGGGAGCAGGGTGTCCCAACCAGGGGATACTACCAGGCATGGCTGGATGTCCCACTGCCAGTCCCTCACCAGTGTGACCACCTGATGCCCACACACAGCAGCCTACAGCTTTCTCCAGTGGCAGCTGGGCATTTATGGAGAAGCAAATGTCTCTACAGTACACGAAGACACCCATAGAAGGGAGTGTGAAAAAAGTGAAGCAAGTCTGGAGGCTGGGTCTGGAGACATTTTGTTCCCTTTTGATGCTGCGTCTATGCGAGCTGCTGTGCTTTTAAACACAGTTGCTGCGCTGCAGGAAAGGGGTTTTGTTTTCTTACATGTGAATTGACTGAGCTGCCTTTCCCCTACTCGCTGCAGAGCAGTTTTCTCTGACAGCCAGTGGACGCCCTCCGATGAGTTCCTTGCCTTGCCAGTAATCAGAGACCAGTTCCTGCTACTTGCTAAAAACAGAGGAGCTACTTGCCAGGGACAGAAAATTAAAAAAGATGGCCAGAGAGAGGAATAACAAGAACAGATTAGCCAGTATAAAAAGCCAATTTAAGCTAGATGCAATAATGGCTAATCTAGGGACTGATCCTCTACTCAAGACATCCTTCACCTGTGGAACTTGCTGAGGTGCTTTGCATGCTTCTTCTAGGACAGTGAACTGCAAGAGGGAAATCTTGCTTCTTAAGACCTTCTCAAAGGTCTTGCTAAAAGCAGACCTTTACAACAAAGTTTCTAGTACCCAGACCTAGGACAGTGAAAAGAAAGGATTTAATGAAAATAATTTTCATCAGTTTGATTTTTAATGCATGTGAATGCTTCTGGATCCACATCTTTCCAATCTCTACATCTCTCCTTGTTACACAAGCACACACAGAGTAAACAACATTCACTTCCATGTCTCCGCTTACTGCTTCTTTTATTGGAGCATTTGCAGGTATTATTTATGGACATCAAAGGGGATGAAAGTTTGAGATTTATATGCTCTAATCAGCTGAACGTGTTTCCAAATAAATTAATGAAAGAAGTCTGAAATGACATTAAGAAATCGAGCACTGGGTGTAAATCACAATGGGTTTGCCCCACCTATGCCTTCCATTCCCCTTCCTGCAACAGTCCCAGTGCTTGCTAGGGTGTATGAACTTGCACTTAGTCTGACATAAAACAAGAAAAAGGCTGATAGAAATGTGTGCTCATCATGCCAAGTTACAGTATTTGTACATAAGCAGATAAGCCAAAACTTGAGCTGGGATGAAATAATTTCCTATCACTTAAAACTTTCCATAAAACCTACGTTATTGCTCAAACAATACAGAAAGCAGATTTAATGGGGATGTTTTCCAGACCCCATGTGGCAGCTCTGACTTTCATGACAGTTTCTTGGCCCTTCCTGGTGTCCTGCTTGCAGTCCTGCCAATCTCTCTGACAGGTTCCTGAGCTGTCTTAACACTCTCCTGGTCTTCCCAGTGATTTCAGTCTTTGTTGCCATTTGACACCTCCATTTTCCTCCTGCAGGAATACTGGGTCAGAAGGATGGTTTGTCTCAGCCCTCCTGGCTGCTCAGGCCAGATTTTAAGGCTGACTGAACATGCCAGGCACACAACTGCAGCATCCCTCTCCAGCCAGTTTTGCCTGACAGCTACACTTTTTGCTTCAAATATGTAAACAGAGAGCTTGAGCCTAGGCACGTTTGGTTTTTCAGTTAAAGGTGGATAATTAGAGTATTATTATAGATAATTACAACCCAGCATCAAAATTCACTTTGAAATGAGTATTGAATTCATAAACATGTTGCATCCTTAAACCATCCTATTTCAGTTGGCCACTCAACTACCCCTAGTTTTCACTGAGCTGAGCTGCTATCTCTGATAAACAGCTATTTCTGTAACCTTATGCAGGCGTAAGTGCAGCTACAGCTGTTGATCACCTCTTTAGAGGGAGTGGAGGTCACTAGATGACTCTTGGTTCATCTCATCTTGGTATGTGGCATCACTGCTATTGCTGCAGGAAGAGAAGTATGGAATCAGAGCAGGGTAAAGCTAGGGCTTACTCCAAGGTTTCTCATTAAATTATTTTATGGACAGAAGTCTATTACAGAAGGCAAGAAAAACTTCATTTAATGTGGCAGATGCTCAGAATAGGCTTATTTCACCTAAATAAGCCAACTTTCAAAACAAAGGTAGCAGTGGTTCTAAGTCAGTGTGGCTCTGTGGCTCTGCAGTGTTCCACTCGGCAGGATTTGTGAGGCTCTCTGGGAATACCAAAGTAATAGTTTTGTACCTCATTATCCAAAAATAGTACTTTAACATGATCTCCACAGACACTATATAAATATATATGCAAACACTACCATGTGTATCTACACACAGCACCTAAGTACAGAATAACAGCGTGTATGACAGAATCACGTTTTATTCAAAACCTCATGAAAAACCCAGAAGTGAAGTCTCAGGAAATCCAGGCTGTCTGAAGAAAAGCCCTGCCTCTGAGGTGGCGACACATGGTTTCTGCAGGTCTGTAGCACACAGACCTTTCACTTTTAATTAAACATAGGTGATTTTCATATTGTTCCTGTTTTCTATCTAGTATGTGCCACAGGACAGATTCCAAAATGTAATGGGTTTTTTTTGTGTATATTCTTTAAGGAAAGAGTAGTTAAAATTTAAAGGCATCCCCCCGAAATGAACAATGGAGGGACCGTGGGATATAGGAAAGCAACAGTCTTTAATGGGTTGATCTTAGGAGCAATACTTGAAAATGTGAAGTACAAAATCTTGTCTCGTTCCAACAGAGCTGGAGTATTTCAACAAACATATCTGCATTCAGCCAAGGTAAACGTCAGGTCAGGAGGCAATGGAAAAACAACTCTCCTTCCCAAGAAGCCAAAACAACTTCCTTCATGGTGTAGCATGTGGCCATGCAAAGAGTATAAAAACTGGGAACCAAAACCGGGGTTTCTACTAATGAACTCTAATTGGTTGCTAATTTTTTTTATTCCTGATAAGTAGCACTGCTGCCTAGACAACAGCTCATGGGACCATGGAGGAAACTGGCTGGGTGATGATATCATCTTATTAGCCACACTGTGTTCTGTTTTGCACCGTATTTTCTTTTCTATTTTGTTTGGGAGAGAAGTACTGGTCCAAGAAAACAGAGCGATTGCTTTACAAAGCGCTCTGGAGAAGTGCAAAGTGATTAGAGTTTTCCGAGTATGGCTTGTTTTTCTTACCAAATTTTGAAATCTGCCTTAAAAAGAAGCATACTTCAGTATGTGCAGCTCCTCCGTTTCTGTTTTCATAAAATCCTTCATCTGGGCTTGACTTGCAATGTGGGTAGCACCAACTGGGGTAAGATACCTCATGAGAAGGGAGAAAGAACGAAAACATTTCAAAATCATTCTAAAAGTTTGGAGATTTACTTCTGCAGCATTTCTCATGAGTAGAAGGAAGGCAGACTGGCAGGCAGGCTGGCAAGGAGGAGGAAGGCAGGTAAAACAAGGCAGGAAGGCAGCCATAAAAAGGAAGGAAGGAAGGAAGGAAGGAAGGAAGGAAGGAGGGAGGGAAGGAAGGAAGGAAGGAAGGAAGGA
>VXBZ01012956.1:0-22870 GCA_013399135.1 Heliornis fulica | reverse complement strand
CCCAGTTCCCTCAGCTGGTCCTCGTAACATTTTCCCTCCGGAGCCTTCACCAGCCTGGCTGCCCTTCTCTGGACACATTCCAGGACCTCAATGTCCTTCTTGTAGTGAGGGGCCCAGAACTGGACACAGTACTCAAGGTGTGGCCTCACCAAAAAAATTTTATACACCTCTATCAAATGCTGCACCAACCCTGCATGGTGACAGCATTGTAGAAGTGCAAAGTAAAACTGAGAAGGAAATCCAGACTGCACATAGCAGATGTTCAGAATAAAAATGTCACACAACACCACTGCTTGGTATTGTGCCAAGATGTTCTCTGTCTACAGCCTACACTTCTGTAAGAAAGGAGGAGCAGCATGCTGGAACAGCTGAAGGACTCATGGACATCAGGAAAAAGAAAAATAACCTTTATTCACAGAACATATTCTTTCCTGTTCCAGAAATGAAACCTAAATAAGCTCAAATATCCACAAAGAATGTGCTGAAATATCGACAAAGAATGTGCTGGTTACACAGGGTACCGAGCCCTACACAAACCCTACACAACTCTCCACTTACACGTTTTGCAAAGCTGGTTTCCTGCTCTGCCATTGTTCCCCTGTGCATTCGTTTCCAGTGCTGCTGCCAGCAAAAAGAGTTGACATCAGGATCCATGCATTTATTTCCATTATCCTCTACCCCAACCTGTGTGGCTGCCTGCTTTAATTTGCCATATAGCTCTCCACAATAAAGGCAGCAAACACAATGGAGAAAGGAGGTGCCTTACATCCTCCCTCATTCCAATTCAGAAGTTACAACTAAAAGTTACCTAATCTGTTTTCAATTCAGATTCACTCATGAAAGTAGTTGTATGGATGAGTAGCCGATAATAATTGTTCTATTGGTACAATGCCTGTGTGTGCCTATATGTATATATATGTGTATCTGTATCTCAAACCTTGGTAAGTCAGTCTCATAAGGAAAGACTGGGTGGATTTAATGAAATATTAGCACCCAAAAGCCAATCTTTGTATAAAAAAAAAAAGAAAAAAGCTTACTGATACTTTGAGGAAATAAAGATTCTTATCGATTTCCAGATGGTGTTCATTTTTTGTAAGTTAATGCAGTAACTGTTATGTTCATATAAAGTCAGTGATTAGTTTTAATTGTGAACCAGTGAAAAAAGCCCTTAATGTCAAAATGTCCAAACATTCACACTTGGAAAAAACAAAACAAAATTTTTATGACCTTTGTTTTTTCCTTTGAAAGCTTCACCTTTAGAGAAACTGCAGCCCACTATGTAATTGCATATAAATACCATTTTGTGGGTATCTCCATATGGAAGTAAGTCCTCCTACCTTTCCACTCTTAATTCTTTGCGATACAGCTGCAAATCGCTGGTTGAGCTCTGACAGTTTAGGCTCTATTACTTTCCTGCAGTGATCTCCACGGTTTGTCATCAAGTCTACCGCCTGGTCACGCACAGAGTCCACCTTTGGATGCATATCATTCAGCTCAGCCTTTAAGCGCTACAGTCCGTGAGCAAGAGACAGGGCTTGAAGTTAGTAATAAATGCAAAAAGAGAGAAAGAGAGAGAGAGAGAGAGAGAGAGTGTGCAAAGGAATAGGGAGCAAAACCACAAAGTAAATTCAGATAATTACACACGAGTGTGTAAATCTGGTAGAAGTACACTGGATAACATTCCCACTCATATCCCTTGAATTTATAGCAGGAATGTATCTACATGTCTGTTTTAATACGTCCCAGACGAAATTAATGGGGAACACTATTTGTAGGCAGGCTCTTATCTGCAATAATATAATCCTTAGCATATTTCAAAATATGCAAAATTATTTTATGTTCCTAAAGCTAAGAAGAGGTGTCAAATCATGTATTATGGAACTGGATGGATAGTTGTTGCTTTCATTACTGTTCACACCTGTAGTTATGTGGTGTGTTTGCAACGTGGCTTCTTTAAGAAGCAGCTAGAAAGTTTAAGGGTCCAACGAAGCATGTCCAAATTGAAGCAGGAAAAAATGAACATATGAAAATTGGTGGGATTTTTTTTTCTATAAATTTATCAGAAATTATGAAAAAAACAAATACCTTCTTCCTCTGCAACAGTAATCCTAACAGAGATCCCATAATGGGCAAAGGTCAAAAAAGGCAAGGCATTCAGGAATCATAAGCACAGCTGGACATGAAGAATTGCATTTCACTATCTGTGTGAAATGCCTTTGCACGGTACAAATATATATATATATACACACACCCATATTGTACTTTGTACTTGACAGTGGCAAAATTGTTCATTCAACTACAAAAGTCTGTCCTGCAATCCTGCTGAGATCAATGAGTCACTGATATATGCTCTGCCCTGGAACTTGTAAAGTTTGCTTTAGTAAGTGGTATGACTATGTTAGTGTCATCAATACAATTCTGATTTTGATTTACAAACTGTTCCTCAGATAATATGTTCTGGCAATGGAGTTCAATACTAAGTAAAAATTCACACCAATTTCAGAAGAAAAGTAATAATTCATATAAACAATTTTTTGAAATTGTTTAACCTTGACAAAGAAGTTATTTTAAATGAGCTACTTTAAAACTCTCATCTATGTTGCAAATAAAGTTTTCATCAGTTGGTCAAATGATATGGTGGGCCAAATAAAACATTCTGATTAATACACCAGCCAATCATTACACAGCTAGTTCACCATATAATATTCTAGTCTGCAGTGTTGGCCTGGCATCAATGCAAACACTGTTTATAGAATTAAAACAATCGCATGACAGAGATATCAAACGCAGATACCACAGATATCAGAAAAGTATCACAGAAAAGCAGAAAAACAATTAAAAATGAAGAACACACACACACAAAAAGGGTTTTGTTCAACCAGATATGTTTAAGGAGTATTTTCCAGTAAACACAGGTTTAACAAGGTGCTGTTCTACTCACCAGGAATTTCCCAAGACTTAACAACATATCTGGTATTATTTCTCCCAGGATTTAACTTTTGAAATGCAGTGCAAATTTATTAAGTATAAAAGGTAAAGCTACAAGGTAGCTTTATCATGAAAAAAGGCACATTAATCAACTTATGATACCTTTCAAAATATGATAATTTTGACACACTCCTTTTCAGAATAAAATTAATTATTTCCAGATAATCACATTTTTTACCTTAAGAATTTCCTCTTTTTGCTGGGGTTTTTGTTTATCAGATTCATCCAATAGTATTTCAGCACGATACATCCAAGTTGTGACATTAGCTACGTTCTGATCAAAAGCGTCCATGTGCTTTTGATACTCCTGTATGTGGAAAAGGTAAATACTGCATACAAAAAAAGTAATCAGAACTGAAATAATAGCTGTAATTATGCCAGCAGTGGCAAACATGCATAGGTTATGAAATCAAGCTTGGTTTATTTTACATAGCAACTGCTTGTTTTCTGAAGAATAGAATCTGTTGTTTGTTTGCTCTCGATTTATGTGTTGCAGTTCTTCAAAGAGACATTTGAGGAGAGAGAGAGAAGCCTCCAAAGTGACAAGCAGGAGGAGAGTAATGAAGTCACAGCAGGACACGTGTGTCTGCAGCTCAGCCAGGCTGCTGGGAGGAATAGGAAGCTGACAGGCAGACATACTGGAGGTGGAAACTTGAGTTTCCCCAGAACACACTGCAGAACTCATTTTGGAAAGCCACTAAGTTGACTGAAACTCTGAGGGTAACAAGAGTGTACTTGCAAAGGTTTGTTCCAGAACGGAAGCTGTGTATAAAAAACTCTTCTTTAGATTTCATCTTACTTCTCTCCCTTGAGACTCTGCTTTAAATAAGCAATTCTAGTAAATATTCTGATAAATCTTTTTTTTCACTCTTTAATTTATAAAAACTTTTTTTTCTTTTGTAAGCTCACTAGAATGAGGCCTGCACATATCTGCACCACACACCTGAGAAACAGGATTTGACTAGTCCTTTAGGCCCGTACCTGCATGTACCTTTGTTTTACACAGTGTTCTAAATCCAGTAAAAGACCAACTCACGCTCACCTTTTTTATCATGGATTCTAGCAAATATTAACATAATAATCCAAAACAAAGACAGAAAGTAGACAAATATGCAACTATACCAGCCATATGCTATGTATCTCTTCAAATCAGTTCTACATTGAAGCTGAGCACCTATATCACACTGAACAAAATGCTTTCGTTTTTCAGCTAGAATAGACACAACATTTGTATAGTGCAGACAGAAGAAGAAGCATAGCAGCGACTCCGAATATCCATCACAGAAGTATTTGCAATGTAGTCATACAGACTCCAGAGGAGCTCTAACACATCACGCTCTAAAACATCACAATAAAGGCCAACACAGCCTTAGGAATCCCTTCAGTCTCTCTGGGTTGAAACTTCATTCCCATGCTCTCAGCAGCAGAAACAGCAAACGAGTTTTCCCAAAACAATTGTTAAGACTGTCTGTCCAAGTGTTAAGACCCTTCCATGTTTACGAGTTAAAGCTATCATCCCTTCGTGGCAGAGTAAATTTGAAGGAAGAATATAGTTAAGTGACCATGAGCAGTTCGAAGCAGCTGGGGCTGAGGCTCCTGAATTAGCATTAAGCGTGTATTAGGGATTTTTCTTTCAACTAGGCCTAAGTAATTATTCCCACTAACATACGCACTGTAAAACTACAATACTAGCCTGATTTAGTTGTCTCTGAAATTATTCTAGTTCACAAACACCAAAACTAGCCTGTGCATCAAGCCAACATGCAAGCAGGGACTTCCTTCCCAACCGTATCTTTCCGAACAGAAATGCTAACGTAGCTTAAAGCAGTTGAGGTTTGTGGTATTAATTCCACGACTTACTCAACTTACTCGACTATTTCTTTCACTTGATTTATGTTCAAGTAATCTATGCCCTTAGGGAGAAACTGCAATTCATTCATTACGAAAAAAACCCCAAACAACATCAAATCAACAGTCCAAAACTACAGAGGTGGACAGGAACAGGAACCACTAACAATGAAGACTCCACAGAGCCACCGCTCTGTAAGCCGTCAGATTTTTAAAAACTACACAATGTGCTAAACAAGATTCAGTCTGATTGTCTCTGTACCTGTGAATTCAATAAGCTTAGTCCAGGGCACAAGAAGAAGCATTCCTGTAGGGCTGAGCACCTATGAATGTGCCCCAGCACTTCCTCTATACAAACTAATTCATTTTGCTTACCAGTAACAGGTTGAACCATTCCTCAGCCCGTGAAGTTACTGCTATCCAATTACTGTTCAGGAGGCTGAGTTTATCCTCCACAAGACTTTCCTTTCCTTTCAGCACCATCTTCAAACTCTCTCCTAAATCACTGATGCTCTTAAGATGGCCTTGGCGTTTCTCAATCTCTTTCCGTGTTGCCTACGCGAGCAGAATAAAAAAGTTTGAGAAATTAAAAATTATCCATAATAAATAAAAAAAAATTTAAAATCAAGTAAGTTCATCCCAGAACACATGCTCTTGCTTCCTAAATGATGGAAAAGCGTTCTGTGAAGTGTAGCCAGCAAAAAGTGAACTGTTGCTATTTAGTTCTGATAAACTGTAAATGTTTGTCATGAGCTCCCAATCTCTTTTGGTAATAGTTAAATTTTAAGAAGTGTGAATTATCTTTCATTCCAGTGTTCAAAGTATAGTTTTAATACTTAATTGTTAAACATAAATCAGAATTTTATAATATTTATATTCATGTTTCCTAACTGTAACATCTTTTCATACCATTCACTTAGCATTTTGCTCTGCAAAATAAAATACCTAAACCAGCTATTATGCATAGCACCTCTAAGCTTGAATGACAAAATACACATTCAGTGCTACAAGATCAGATTTCTAGCATCTCCTCCCACACTATCTTACCCTATATAAAAAGATTTAAGGGATATGCAAGGTCACATAATTTATTCATTATTCATGTCTTAATATTTGTTGCAGCATGTAAGAAATCTAACAAAAGGAGCAAACCACAACATATTTAGACAACGTGTTAAAAAGCAGGACTTTAATACTAAGTACTGATGACACAACCCAGAGTATATCATCCTTGCTGCACACTTGAGGAGAGGCACAAATTCTTTACACCTAACATCACATATAATTAGTTTTATGGGAAAAAATTATCCGAGCTTAAAGTCACCTCATGGCAATGATCCAGGAATATAAATCTCTGATACAAATAAAGCTTCAGCTAGAAATGAACCAAACAGAACATAAAACAGAAGTTGGGAGAAAACTGAGATTCACTAGTCTCCAGGGACACTGATTTTTCATAGATAACTTGAGCACACCAAAAGAAGAACCACTTCTATTGAAACTGCAATTGCAATTCTTCCTCGTCAGGATCAACACTGTTAACAGCAGTAGAAGTACACCTTTATCACTTCCGTCCTATCACACTTCTCAAGGTCACACACACATCAATATGATTTCATAGATAATGTGCTGTTAAAGTAAAATTTTCAGTTTGCAATAGAGACAGTATATAAATTACTTTTTGCTGCAACACAATCTTAATAGTACCTCCAATGTATTTGATGTATGTTATGCTTAAAGCAGCTGCTCACTTCCTATCCCTAACAGAACTATTGATCTAATTTTTTCCAATGTTGTTTTACATAAAAGGTTTTACATTTGCATTTCATGTATGAGAAATTTTCCATATTCTACCAATTTTCTCAAATACATATTTGTGACAGAACCTGACTAGTGCAAACAATTGACTATAAACTAGAGATACACAATTTGAAATGGAGAGTTTCAAATTTCACCAGGCTCTTGTCAGATTAAATTAAAAAGCATGCTCTTTTATCTTTTTCACAGCAGGTACAAAACGTCATCATAAAAAAGAATAAGACAATATAATTTACCTGTAACTCAGGACAGAAAATTATGATCAGCTTTGTTACATGTTCTGAATAATTTACTTCCAATTGGAAAAAAAAATCAGAACTATATTTACTATGGGTGTGGTTTCCTTTCTATTTTACTTGTATGAATAAATACCAGTCTTGGGCTATCTGTAAATATTAAGCCCAACTAGAAATGTAAACAGACAGACTGGCTAATTAAGTGATTATTAAAAAAAACCCTGCTATCCAGACCTAGATCTCTGCCTGATCCCAGGAGCTGTTTCTTTCAAAGTAAAGAAATAGCAACGAGGTGCACCTCTGGGCAGTATGAATTTTAACATTCCTGTGTATTAGCAAGTAAGGGACATAAATATGAGACAAGTAAACAGGCATATTTCCCCCCACCCTCTTTTAAGAATGCATTGAGGCCTTCAACACAATATCAAAGTGAAAAAGTAATCTTCTGCATGACATCAAATGTCCATTATTCCCAGACCTTACATGTAAAATCCTGGACCAACTGAATACAGTTGCAAAACTAGTGTGGTCTTGAAAGACAGTGGGATTGCACACTACTTCATCCTCTAGGACCTCCTCTGGGTGATGTAATGTATACAAGGTAAACTACCTTTTTAAGTGTTTTTTTCACAACTTAGGTTTTTTGTGAGTTTATTTTTGGGTTTTTTTTTGTTTGTTTCAGTATTACTAGACAGGACAGTGTACTTCATTGCACTATAACAGCATTCATAAATTTTCAGTAATAAAAAGGCGAATTACTGCTATTAACAACACTATGAAACAGTTAAAATCTGTGTCATGATCCCAGGATATTAGCAGGATTATTTCATTAAAACTCAGGGAGTAGGTTTCAAAATCTGCTAATTTTCAAAGAACAAGTCCAAATATTCAGTGAACTGGCCTTCACTCATCACTTTCCTGGGAAATAGAAGAGCATATTTAAAAATGAATTCTAAAAAGCCAACCTTGCTCAGTTTAAAGTCCCCTCTCATCGCTCTAACTTCAGACTGCATTACAGTTGTGCAGTTTATTTGAAGATATTCAAGGAAGATGTAGAATTTTAAGTACAGAATCAAAAGTGTTAGCTCTCTAATTTAGGAATGATTTTTAAAACAACAAACCCCAAAATCCCAAACTCCCCACAAGGGGTACAATATGAAACATTAACAAATACAGCAGTGAAAAAAAGTCCTCCCAGAAGGACTTTAAACATCTATTATACATTTTGATTTTGTGTGTTAATTTAACAGGTTGAAGCTTTGTAGCATTGTATACAACGTATAAACAGAAGTTTTGAAGAAGCTCATTTTCTGATGCAATCCCACATAGCATTTTGGGGGAAGAGAAATATGTAAATAAAAGGTTGCACTGAGCATCATAATACCCAGAACTCAGCTGCAGCTGTGAAAAACTGTCAGCAACATTCAACAGTATTTTCAAACAGACTGCATTCACTCTGCTATTTGCCATCATAATGTTGCTGCATGCACTTTTTTTTTTCCTTAGGATACTTATTTATTAAACAGAAGTTTATTCAAGTGTGTATTACATGCTGAAAGGAAAAGGTTCCATAAATATTTTCAAGACAGACAGCTCCATTAAAATGTGTGTATATAAATTACACAGATTATATTAAGGAGATATATATACACACACATACGTATATGTTTGTATATGTGTTTTAAAAATACAGCCTCCATTTAAAAATATGCCTCCACACAGGATCACACCTATTAGTCGCTGCAAGATTTAAAGATGATGGCAGTCTCTCCATTCAAATTTTTGTTCAAATTTCTCTTAGACAGAAATCTGACATGTCTTTGGAAGAAACTTTTGGACTTTCACTTTCTGAAGTACCAGTTGGTACAGGATACCACAATGGAAGTTCTTTGACCCCCAAAATTAGTATGTATTTCCACAAACAAGATTTTTTCTTAGCTTTTAGAAGAATCATTATTCTTTTCTCACTTGCAAAAAATATGCTGATAGTGTGTCTTAATCAAAACCAGGAGATCACATCACCACTGAGCTCCCAGGACTTGACAATTTCCAAGACATGGCACCCAGGCTCTCAGCACACAGGAAGTGAAATCACTGAGACAGATCATTCTTTGTTAAAGCTCTGGGTGCAGAGCATGTCTCAGGTGACCAGCTTCTAATACCCAGGAGGAGACTGAGACCAGCTGAGCTTCCCTTATAGTGGTGCCTCCAATTGAAACCTCAGGAAAGGAATTTGTAGTGTAAAGTAAAATTTTATTTAAGAAAACAAACTTCAGATGACTTGAAAGCAAGGTGGAAGCCAGCTTTGCTCCGCAATTCTGAAAGGCCTGGTGACAAGCTGTACTGAATACTCCTAGAGGTTTGTAGTTGCATACGATAGTGGTTTACCTAACTCACATATGGGTCCATAGGATGAAATACTAGTAGAAACAGATGCAGTTTTCCATGCACACATGTAGATTTTGAGTGGGGTTCACAGATCTCTCTGACCCCTGTGAAACGTGTATGTGTACATACTTTTTATCTTTCAGGAAAGTAAAATAATACTGGGGTTTTGTTTGTTTTTTTTTTACTTGATGTTTCATAAGGCAATGAAAACTATAAACTCCTTCACATTAGCACAGAAGCTACACAGAATGTTTCGTGTTTTTTCTGAGGATGTGGTGCCAAGGATTGGAGAGTTATACTCTGTAGTGATAAAACAGCCATGTATCAAGTTGATCTGGTGATGCTTTGGTTTTGTTTTTTTTTTGTAAATAAACCAGAATTGTGACTAAATGGAGAGGATAATATTTTAATTGTGCTGGTCATAAACATATGTAGATTTTTTAAAATTCAACACCAGTGAACAACTGAAGAAAAGTTTTGTGTGCCTCTGTACTGCCAGCCCGCTGTAGATTACTCAGAAGTAATCTTTGCAATTTGAACCTCTCTTAAAAAAAAAAAATGTTACAGGGCTCAGCTCTCACTGGTGGGATTCGAGAATTAATCAGAAGATGACATTATGGCCTTCTCAGTGGCTGGTTATACATATTTATTTGTTTATTCACAGCACATCTTTTATTTTTATTGTGTTCTGACCACTGACTATGAATCGGTTGACGCAAATTTCAGATAATTTTCTTTTACTGATTTTACTGACAAGAAATATGTTACTAAATTTGTTAGCTAATGTAATTCTAAGTACTTCCAGTCAACTTTATACCCACTGATACTTTACACTCTGGTAAAATATAACATTAAAGAACTGGCAGGCTCATACTGCTGATAGTATGCGGTGATACAGAACCTTTCCTGGTAATACCATCTGCCATTTCCCTTTTGAGAACACATCTTCCTGGCAATCTAATTCTTATCAGGCCAGTTCCTGATTAAAAGACAAATAAACCACACAATAGTTAATGTTTCAGTGATAAATGTTCACTAATTCAGACTTCTAATTATAAATGGATTTCTAATATAAAACATTTAATGACTATCTTTCCACCCGCATGTCATTTTTCTTATCTGTTCTAACAGAACTGAATTCAAATGAAAAGATTTAACTTGTCTCTACTGAGTAAAAAGGCAGGATTTACAGTCTTCATTATACTGCCCGTCATTTCACATAACTCAGCTAAGTTTTTGTTCCATCCTTCGAAAAATTCTAGACACGAACAAATGAATAACACACTTCCTTTCCTGTCTAGATTAAGTCTATGTTTCATTAACGTCATTTCCTACTCAGGTTGGACATTTCTTTTTATTTCTAGGTGTTCATACCTTGAAGACAATGTTCCCATGCATTATTTTTCTATTCTAACCTCTATAATTACCTTCGAAACCCTCTGAGTTCTTTTCACTTTTAAGAAGTCTCGGGTACTGAAAATGGATTAGAAATAAGTGCAGTAATAAGCGTAACTGCTTCCTTGCACTGCAGAAAACAGGTTATGAGCTCCCTGCTTAGTTATATTGACAGCAGCACACATCCAATTTTCAGTTCATTTGAACTATTGAGCTCTCCTCTCTCTCCCTCCATTTTCCATCTTAAATTTTTCTGCAGACTTTCTTCACAATGGGAATCTGCTGGGCTTAATTCATCTCCCAGTGCATTTCATTAGATCAGTTACTGTCTTCAGCAGCCTACTTACCCAGGAAGTCCAAAGCCCAGAGCTGCGACATTAATCAGATACTGAGAGGCTCTGGTTCTGGGGACTGAATTATTGATGTACAGCTTTTGTGATGCTGCGTTGAAATCCACATAGGAGTATCAGTATTGCACTTATTTATGAAGCCCTCACAAGAATTTTAAAGTGTCTAGGATAACATTCCTGCCTCTTGGTGGGAACAGATCCTTTAGGAAAAGTATACTCACGTTGCATAATTTCTGCAAATATTTGCATTTGGAAAGCTAGGATCTGCCACCAACTCTGTGCTGGACTGCTCAAAATTAGAAGTTTACTTAATGTGAGTGAATATCTCTTATTTCCTAAAGAGAATCTTACTAAAAGATTTCTGAAATCTACTTAGTATATCTGTACATCAACAAGACGGAGCTGCTTTTATCTGAAGTTGTATGTTTATTTTAGTGATGAAGTGACTGAAGGAGAAGAGCTGTATGGCATAAGGCTGCAGTGAAGTCTTCAGTCAGGATTTAAAACCAAAATATGCTTTTAATCAGTTCTTCCTGCAAAGATGGATGTATCAAATCCTACTGAGAATTCACAATACTCAAGGGCATTCTTTAAGATTAGTAAGTAGAGTGGTTCCCATCTGATATATTTTTCTTGTTAATATTTCTTATTTTAATTAGCTCTTGTTATCTTTCTTGATTGTCATAAGACAAGTTGTACTTGTTTTAGCAAGTGTAAGTCATAACAAGGACCTCCCATTGTGCAGCTCCATTGATCACGAGGCTTTAGGTTCTAATTATGCAACTTCTTAAACATGAATGTTCATATCTAACAATAAAATTATATTAAGGACAAATCTTCCTACTTAAACTTCTCTGAAGATATATGTATCTGGATTAAGTTTCGCGAAGGTGCATGCAGGGTACAGTTCAAATTGCTGTTTCAGTAGAACCGCAGTGTGGTTTAGCACCATCAAAGATGATTCTTATTTTCTTGACTGTGTAAATGGGACTGAGTACCTGGCAGGTTAGATTGTGAGCATTAAAACCATATGATTGCATAATCAATCTCTTAAAAATCTGACACATCCTTTATTATGGGTGTTAAGATCACAATATCAATCAAATGTAATGAGAAGAACCAATAGACTTTAGGAAAGGCAGAAAGTGAAAATGGGAGACCATCAAGCAGTAATGGGGTTTTTAGGGACTGAGGTTTTTATTTGAAAGTCAAAACAGCAATAATGAAAGCAGTAACTTTAAGGTAACTAACACCTGCATGTATTTTTTGATACTACTCTTAAAACGTTGTCTTTCTGATCACAAAAGACTTGTGGACTTCCTTATTCATGGGTTTTGTTCATGAATCATCAGTGAATTTCAAGCTGAAGACATCCGCTCAAGCTCAAAAGCTCAAAAGAGCCAGCTAAAGACAAATTCACTCCAGCATTTGTTCCACAACATTTGAAAAATGCAGTAAGGTTCGCTGTGTATTATTTGTGACTGTATCTATAATGCACGGTGAAACTGGCATAGTGTTTAAAGAATTTACCCTAGGAAATGTAAATTTCTACACAAATAACCAATACTGCTTAATGTTTCTTTTTGTTGTTTTCTTTTGAAATTATACAGGAACACTTATCCAAAATTGCTGCTGGCTTTACCAGACTATTTGAAATTTTGAGGTTTTTTTGGATATGTGCTTCCTCTAAAGTACGGATTTTGCTGTATGTGTACAATAACAGTTAGGTTTGTTCTGACTGTATTACATATGCAGAACATAAACCAGATTAGCTAACATTGAATGATACTGCACTAAGAAGTCAATATCATACAGAGTTGTGGAGTTTGATGTAGAACTCCTCCACTCATCAGTGCTTCTGAAGAGTTTATCTAAACTGTGACAAAAACAGTGATTTTTGAGGAAAGTTTCATTTTAGGCTGAGTTTTAACCTAAACCAGTTAAAGCCACATGAAATTAAGACACTCCACCCCCAGAATGTAAATGAACAAACCAAAAAGGGTAAAAACCCAAATATCCTACCATTACATGAAAACATGGAATATATAGCGTTCTGACATCCTTAATCTTCCATCCACTTGGAGCTGTTCTACTGTTTAATACTCTTCTAATAATGAGTATAATGGGATACGAGGGAAAGAGATCTCTATTTACATGGATGGATAATTTATAGCACTCTTGGTAAAATTAAATTCTAATTTTAAATTCATCTCAGAGAAATTACTGTAACGTGAACCTGAATTATGCTATTCATATACACAGAGGAAAGATGGTTAAAATTTTTCTGAATATTATTGTTAGGGTAAGATAATGCCATAATAACAACAAAGTTCCACTAATTAAACCCCCAAAATTCTTATTCTGTTTATCAAGAAAGAAATCTAGCTTCCTTTAATATGCATAAACTGAAATAGATAAAGCTACAGTGTGTGTTACATTGTTACCTTGCCCCAGGCAATTTCAGCACCCAAATTGCTAGGCATCCCCTGCACAGCTGATCTCTTTGTCAATTCTGCATCTGTCGCTGCAAGCCATTCTGTTATAGCATTAATTTCTTTTCGTAGCTTCCGAGACAATTTCAAGCATTTCTCTAACTCTTGCTTTTTTTCTGTCACCTGCAGAAAGAAAATGTGTTAACTCTTCAAATAGGTTTAAGATTTTTATTTACCATTTCCTATATGCCACTTTTTCACAGAAGCTTAACTTGCAATTCCACAAGTTGCACTTTTAATATAGTTACGTCTTGAAGTAACAGGTTTTCCTTGGGACACAGAATACATGACAAAACCCTTCAAAGAGTATACTTTCATATGGAAGGCCACATAGTGATATTGAATCCTTAAGGCTTTTTTCTATATAGCTACACTACACAGAAGAATAAACTTTTATGACAAAGAAACCCCAAAATCTTGAAACACAAAAGTCCCTGAATGGTGTCAAACTAATTAACTAAGATTTAAATTTTTCAGCATATTATTTTGCTGTCTCTTTAACACTTATAAATGTTGGGATTTTGTATAGGAACTTGAAAATCTTTTCCCCCTTTTTCAAAGCAAACTAAAAATAAATTAAAAATCAGAAGAAACATTTATCATTAATAAATCTTTTTCCCTGGTTTACTAACATTTTTTGGGTCACTGCAGAACGGCTGGTAAGTTTACCTTACAATTTTTGAGGAGTTCTCTACAAAGCTCTCTTGGTCCCCTCCCACCACTGCATAAAAAACATTGTGTGCCACTTTAGCGTGGTGTACATTGTTCCCAGCATGCAGACTAACAGCCACATGGCCATAGGAACACTTCTGTTTTGTTTATAGTATCATTTACTTTCTTTTTTTCCTACAGAGGGGGAAAACTAAAGTGTCCTTAAGTGTCCTCAAGCAATTCTCTTCGGCACTGACTAAAGATTAGTCATTGCTGTTCTAAATAAATCAACCAAAGTAAAGTGAAAGCCATTTTCTAGAGAAGGCAGAAAAGAGGAAATAGAGATCTCAGACAGACATTAGGCAACTGGTAATTAGAAAATACAAATTAATAAATTGTCTTGTTCTGGTTTAAAAAAAGGCTGTTTAATGAAGGTGGATTCAAAGTGCTCATTAGGTCGCTAAAATTTAGAAGAAATGATTAATAACCTTGTGTGTCAATTAATAATCAAGTGAGATTAGTAGATTATTGTAGTCACTGATTTTCATTTAAGTACTTTTTTCAATAGAAAAAAAAATCATCTGCGATATTGTTAGGTATCCAAAACTGGTTTCAGTATTTTCAATATCTAGACAAACTGTATTGGGCTTTGACACTTAATACAAGTACAGGCAGAACTATCAAAATGATTCCTAGTTCTACTGCCAAGGAGTTTGAGGCTTTAAAATGTAATGGGATGTTACGAGGTTAGGTACATGCATTTTGCTACCCCTGAATAAACATATCAGAGTTTCCCAGGGAATATGCAATAAATGTCCCCGATCATATACTATGGCTGTAGAGATTTACTACTAAAATCTCAGAACATTTCTTCTCCACTGAATAAACTTTATGTGTTTTCTTGTATGCCAAATATATTAAATGAGACCTCAGGACTTAGAGCTGGGCCAAGAGGTTAAAATCCCTGGAAAGGACCATAAAACTTGTTTTTTACAGCTCCACTTACACCTAGAGCTGGTAAAATCCATCCGTTTTTCACCTCTTCTTCTGACAAGTATTACTAGGTGTTGTAAGTAACTATTTGCAGGTACTTAACAGCAATACAATGCCAAGTGCACTATCCTAAGTGTGATTCTCCAGTAAGAACCCTAAACACCTGGTATAGAATGAAATGAAGCTCCTGATACGTGGGCAAATATGGAAAGAATATTTGCATTCTTATATACATATCTAAATTCTGTATGTAATATCACTGCTATTACACCATTTCCATGTACCTTGCATAAATGCAGAGGTTACTGACAAATCAGTTTGTATTTCAAACGTAAAGATGAATTTCTAACGGAAAAACAGGAAACAGTGCCCTCTAAAGGCCTTCTGCTTCATACAGTGATATCACACTACTCCTATTTTATAGAGAATAAAAATTCTCTATATTTTAAAGCTTTTTTTAGCTATGCTAAATGGTTTACTTGTATAAAATAAAATGTGAAAATTAGATATCTGAAGGGGAAAAAAGGAATTTTACAGTCTTTTAGACTTACAGACAAAAATTCCTGTGCAGAATGCTATTGTGAGGCAAGACCTGGCCTTGTAAGCAATAGCTCGTACTGCATGCAGTGCCCTTCAGAAAACAGCAAGGACATTATTAGTGGCACTTTCTTTCAGAGTCCAGCTCCCTGTCCTGATAAATCACTGCAGAGAGATTTGACACAAGGATACTATAAACCCCACCTCGCAGACACAACTAAAACTACTTAAGCTGCAATATGGTAGTTTGGATGTACATACACATGTGTGTGTATAAGTACCTACATGTATATATGTACTTGTGTCAGAGAAAGCATACACAGCATTACTAATCAGGATGGGCTTGTTAGGGAAGTGAAGGTTGGGGCAGCTTGGGACAGAGTGACCATGAGTTCAAGATCTTGAGTAGAAGAAGTAATGCAAAAAGTAGGATTGCTGCCCTGGACTTTAGGAGAGCAAACTTTGATTTCTTCTGGACCCCAATTAGAGCTATCCCACGGTCTGGGCTGTCAGAAGGTCAAGGGGCGTGTGAGAGCTGGTCAGTCTTCAAACAGCGCTTCTTCCAAGCTCAGCTTCGGTGTGCCCCTATGAGTAAGAAATCAGGGAAGGGTGGCAGGAGACCTGTGTGGATGAGCAGGGATGTCATGCATGAACTCAAAGGGAAGCAGAAGGTCTATGAATTGTGGAAAAGGGTCTGACCACTTGGGAGGAGTATAGGAATGTTGTCAGGGTCTGCAGGGATGTGACGAAGGCTAAAGCCCACCTGGAAATGAAGTCTGCAAAGAACATAAAGGATAATAATGGATTTTTTAAGAATGTGAACAGCAAAAGGAAGACTAGGGATAATATGAGTCCCCTGCTGAATGAGGGGGATGCCCTGGTAAGGGTGATGCTGAGAAGGTGGAGATACTGAATGCCTTCTTTGCTTCAGTCTTCACTTCAAAGACTCCCCATCGGGTCTCCCGGACCCTGGAAGGAAGAAAGATAGTTTTGGAAATGGAGAATGGTGGTCCAGGGGCATCTAGCTGGCATCAATGTGCACAAATCCATGGGCCCTGATGGGATGCACCCACGTGTGCCAAGGGAGCTGGCAGAGGCAATTGCTGAGTTGCTCTCTATCATTATTAACAGGTCTTGGAGAACAGGAGAGGTGCCTGAGGACTGGAGGTTAACCAATGTCACCTCAGTCTTCAAAAAGGGCAAGAACGAGGATATGGGTAATTACAGGCCAGTCAGTCTCACTTCTGACCCTGTAAAGGTGATGAAACAGCTTGCTCTGGATGCCATATCCAAGCAATTGGAAGTGAAGAAGGTTATGAGGAGTTATGAGCATGGGTTCACCAAGGGGAAATTGTGCTCGACCAACCATGTAGCCTTCTACAATGTCATCACCAGCTTGGTGGATGGAGAGCAGTGGATGTCATGCACCTTGACTTCAGCAAGGCTTCTAATGCTGTCTCCCATGACATCCTGATAACAAAGCTGAGACAGTGTGGGACAGATGAGTGGACAGTGAGGAGGTTCCGCACTGGTGTGAGGATGAACTACTTCATGGTGAGGGTGATGGAGCACTGGAACAGGCTGCCCAGGGGGGTTGTGGAGTCTCCTTCTCTGGAGATATTCAAGACCCGTCTGGACACCTACCTGTGTGACCTGCTCTAGGGAACCTGCTTGGGCAGGGGGGGTGGAACTCTGTGATCTCTTGAGGTCCCTTCCAACCCCTATGATTCTCTGATTCTGTAATTTCATTTCAATCCTATTTACGCTGAGGCTCCTACTAAGGTAAAAAAAAAAAAAAAAAGATTGATCATGTTTTTAAAGTATATTTGGCTAACGGTAACGCTCAGGACTGAAATATGGAGGCTTACTTGTGTGACTGCACATGGCATCATAAACTTGGACTGTGAATCCTGAAAGTTCCCTTTAAGAAGGGGAAGATAGGAGGGTGTTTTGTTTTGTTTGTTTTTTTCTTTCTTTTCTTTTTCAGCATAAAGTATGTTCAAACCTGAGACTTACTGTAGGCTGTAACTATTATGATTTTTATTTTAAAAAGACAGACCTTGACTCAACGCAATCAATTAGGGATGAAAACAGCTAACTGATCCTTCCAGTTCTGTATTTCTGTGACTTTGTGACTCTCTGACTCTAAAACTGTAAACTGCTAACTAACTAAAAGTAAATGTGAGAAATTGCATAGAGGACAAGAAAACTAAACACAGTACTGCTTTTTATTGAGACACATTAATTTGCAATATGGCTCACATCAGACTGTAATGGCTTTGTAATGACGCATTTTTATCCCTTTATTTGTCAAGAGAGGTTTATTATAACAATGGCACCTGTCTGCTGTTATGTTCAACACAATGTAGGACTAAATGCTACATTATGTAGCATTACCCTTTCTAAAATAAAGGAGAATCTAAAGATATTATCTAATCTCAAATGATAGCTGCTTCACCTTAACGAATCAGACACCACAATCTTCTTGACACTCAAAAGACAGATGTCTCTTAGTGACTTTATTTTTCTAGCAAGAGAGAACTGTTTTAATTCGGATTCCCAAATGAGTATTATCTCTGTCGAAAATAACTCTTATTATTTTATTGTACTGCAGTCAGTGGATCTTATAATTTTGTGTTTAAAACACATACTGACTCTTAGTATTGCCATGGGCTCATTTTCCTAGTTAGTAATAATTTATGGTTTTAATAATTTATAATCTTACAAAATAAAGCATTTACAATCTGTCCTATTCTGCCTGTTTGCAGTGCATAAATTTTAGATATAGATGGACAACTCTACCTGTCATTCACAATCTTCATTCAGACAGTTACAGCACCAAATCTACTGTAATCCTACACTTTTTTGGTTAGTGACAGCAGGAAGAAGAAAACAGAGTAATGAGGGATAGTTATCAACAGGATTATTTGCATGCAGTCTTCTTTAGGACTTCTTCAGACCTCAAAGATCCTTGCAGAGGATTGTCCTTCAGGAGCAGGGAATATGCTCCACCGATAATGCAGAATTGCAATAAAAAGCCTTCTAGGATCAATGCAGATGTTTGGATGGTTGGTTTTTCTCAATCACAGTCTTGTTCATATTGGTTAGTAAGTAGTCTGTTTTTCCTATTGTCTGCTCATCTGACTTTTGGGAAAAATGAGTAAACAAAACATTCTCCTGATGGGAAGTGTAAAAGCATGTAACTGTATATTAATAAATAAAGGAAATTATGATGTATAGATGGAAATTTTATAGAAGGATGACAAGTGTTTGGGAAGTTAAAAGGAATTATTCTGCAAGGTTAATTACATATGAACCCTTGATAACTGGCAAGATAACAAAAGACTCTCCCATTTTGAGACCTCATTTGGATTTCTTTTCTGCAGGTAAAGCTGACATTAGATAAGACAATGGGAAAGTCTTTCTGTAGTCCTCCATATGCTAACATAAGGTAAGCACTGTATAGATACCTGGGGGTCTAGTTTTGGGTTGTTTTGAGGTTTTTTTTCAGAAGTTTCCTAAACAGCTTTGTTCCAAGGCTATATATTCCTCATTACAAAGCTCAAAGGATGATGATTTACTTCTGCCCAAGATGAAGTAATCCAAACAGAGAAAGACAAATGACTAAATTCTAAACAAGAGTTTGCTGGTATCAGAGTTGTGCAATGGGAGACTTATTCCACACACTCAAAACTAAAAAATATTCTACGTGGTTTATATATTAACATTGAAGACAAGGTAAGCCAGGGTTGCACATGACATTTAAACAAGGGAATGGTTATGACAATAACTAAACATGTGTTTAAGAGTGCACTCAGGAGTGTAGATGAAGCAGAGTGGTACACAAATACTTCCTGAGTAAAGCTGCGTAGCAAAAAGATTTTGTCAACAGAATTTTGAAAAGTAACAAATGGAAATGAAATACTTAAAGATCTGTATAGACAGAAAGGAAGGAAATGAAAATGTAGAATTTTCTGTTCTATATACTAGCTATTTAAGTAAAATGAGAAAAAAAAAATCACAAAATATATTTTCCTGTCCTGAAATGTTTTGAAACAAGTGACTGAAGCATTAAGATGAAAAACATTCTTTCACCTCTAAAAGCCAGTGAGCTAGGAGAATACAGTTAGAAGAATAAGGAAGTATAATTTATGTTTTTCTTTAAGGTTCTATTTTTTCTTAGAACTGAATAGCCATCCTTATGATTCCTTTTGCCTCCATCCTTTCTGTCCCACTGTTAAGAAAATGTGAGGACCTTGAACAGAAATGATTAAAAAACTCCATTTACCATACTAGGATTATTCTTCACTTTGCAAGGTAAAAAGAGGGCATATATTTTTACATTAAAACCAGAAATCTTACCTTTGCACCCAATTCATTATATTGCAACTTCAAAGCTGTAAGCCTTTCATCCAGGTCTTTTGGGTTCTCTGTTTGCTGCTTTTGAACAATTTGCCTTCCAGTTTTTATTACTGTTTCCACTTCAGACTTCACTTCACTCAGGCTTTTATATAATTTCTAATAAAATAGAAATATGAAAGTGAAACATCACCATTAACATAAGTAAAATGGAAGACTACTGAAGATATAAAGATGCAGTACAAGTCTTTGCAGCGTTTGCTGTATAAAACCACCATAATGCATGACTCAAGCACCTTCTACTCCTACCTGAAAAGGTACCACAATATGTGACCTACGAACACTGAAAATTCATCCTGAGTGTGATCATGTATTAATAAAAAGGTTTATGAGAAAGAAATCATCGGTTTCTTAATCAGAGTTCAAATTAACAGATTGAGAACACCTTAACCAATATTTGTTACAAAGACTTGTCACTAAAACCAATGGTAGAAATCTTAAAGAAAATACTTGCCATTGCTGAAAGATATGACAAAAGTTGTTTTCAAACTGATTTAGATAATGTAGTATTTAAACCAACAACAATGTTCTGTCAATTCATATAGCTTATTGGATATGTTTAAACTACAAATAATCACTAAACTTACTTAAAAATCTGACAGTTTTTTCATACTAATAATTCTAGAGACTGGTTGGATAGAGGATTTCCCTTACATTAACTAAGTATTATGCTGTTCACAACATTAAATAATCTAAAAATCTACAAGAGAAAGTAATACAATGCAGTTTGTATTACACAATGAGTGATACGGAGAAAAAGCAAAAGCATTTCTTCTTTCCATATGCAGAAAGTCAGTACCATCAAGCGTATGGCTTGATATCTCAAGCCATTTAACAGCCATATAAATGTCCAAATTAACATTTAAGTAAATAGAGCAGAAATTGGATTCTTTATTTAGTTATTTATTTTTAAGATTAAATTCCACCTTGACATGAACATTCAGCAGTACAAAGACTCCACTGTGAAACACGGTGTCCTCTGCCACAAAGTGCACAAAGAATGGCAAACATGACACTGTTGACAAACCTTATTGCTGAGATGTCTAGCTCAGTTTTGTGTTCCAGCATCTTGACCCATTGTATGTTGGAAAGAAGCTTACTGTCCTATGTACTTTGACCAAATTGCAGAAAAAATTACACTCTACTTTTCAATTTGCAATTTTGTACATTTTTCTCTCAGTATCAGTATCTCTCATGTAAAATCTGTGTCTACTACATCTGGACAGTAAAGGCAAGACTTTTTTTTTCCAGCAGATCTGACAAAAAATACCCAGTGCATTTTCTTTAAATCTAAAGTTAACTAGCCAGTTCTTAACATCTTATCTACTTAAAGTAATATGTATATAGTCCAACTGCTTTCTAGGTACTTAATGTGATAAATACATTCTTCACTAAAAACCTGTCAACAAATAAGGAAGTTGTTGAATGATGCACATTGGTTAAAACAGGATGAGATACTGTGACTGGATTTTAAAACCGGAAATATATTGAGATTCTTTGCATAGAAAGATGGTCTAAAACCCATGTAAGTCTTCCACAAAGAAAGACAGGACTGCAAAACTAACTGCTGAGTGAAAATACTTTAATTCAGTACAGGGTTTCTAATTACTGTGCTACTCTGATAAAATTTTGAATTTAACGGTAATTGCATTTAAGAAAAATCCAAGATATAAAGAAACAGCGTTGACTTGTTCCATGCTTCATTTTAATTTAAATTCTTACATTAAGATCTGAAAGAGGTTGAGGGAAAAAAACCACATCTTCAGGCATGCCATTGCTCCAGAAAAAAAACACCCCCCAAAACCCCTGAAGACAAGGATCTGATTGTCCTGATTTTTGCTGTTAAATCTCTTTTTATTATCATCAAGCACGTGGTGTTCATCTTTATCTTCATTTCCCTTCAACAGTAAAGTGCTACAGGATTACGGGGATAGTAAAGTGGTACACACAGATTTTCCTCCTATTTTTTAGGACGTATTTAGGTTTTATGCTCCTGTAAAAAAAGTTATAGCATGCCATCTTGTGGAAGTTAAAATATATGTTTTACCTTTTGGTATGTGTTTCCTGACTAGAATAGACTTGTGCACTGCAAAAATCTGTTATGGTTACATAATGGAGCTCCATGACGGTACCATATTGTGGAAAATCATATGAAAGATGGGATGGGGAAGTTGGAAAGGGATCCTGGCTGTACTTCTCACATAGTGAAAGTGCATGACCATTGTTAGAATGATCACTAAAATGAGAATGGTAAGATAGTTAATGGTTTTTTTTTCAGTTTTCTGATAAACTTTTTTTCCCTCATTTTTAATTTAGGAAAATATTCTGGATTCTTTAGTTTTACATACATAAAACCATATTTTTAAATTCTTTCAGTCATTTAATTAGAATCCCATGTTTCTAAGAGGTCTCTACCATGACAGGAAAGAGAACAACAAATAATGGAAACACAGAATGGTTGAAGAGACCTCAAAGATCATCTGTTTACAACAAGAGGCAGGGACTCCCTCCACCAGACCAGGCTGCCCAAAGCCCCATCCAACCTGGCCTTGGACACTGCCAAGGAGGGGTCATCCACAGCTTCTATGGGAAGCCTCTGCCAGGGCCTCACCCACCCACACAGGGAAGAATTTCTTTCTAGTGTCTAATCTAAATCTGTGGTCTTTTAGTTTAAAGCCATTACCCCTCGTGCTAGCACTACAATCCCTGAAAAAATAGTCTCTCTCATCTTCCCCCCCTGCTTAGGTAGTGGACG
>VXBZ01012942.1:2221-12761 GCA_013399135.1 Heliornis fulica | reverse complement strand
AGGTGCTTTAGAAATACAAAGTTTAACTTTTGGAACACAAAATGTCTACGAAGGTACACAATCCTCTCTACTTACATAAGCTAGTAAGTAAACAACACACTTTAGTGAATCACACAATAAACACACTGCAATTTGTTTAGCAGTTCTATGAGAACATCTTTCATGGTTACAAAGAATAGAATCTTTCCATGACCATGCTCAATCAATAAACTAAAGCATAAAATTCTAAGTATAATGGGCAGATAAGCTGGCTGTAATAACAAAGATGCTACTTTTCTTCCTGCATCCTCCCTAAATAAATGTATAAGATGCCAATCAGCTCTTTTTCCATTACTCAGGCACAGTATATGAGGAAGCAATGAGAAGCTGAAGCAGAAGAGTGAAGATAAGATGTATTTTATTACTCTAATCTTTACCAGAACCTAGGATTTGGATGAGAGGGTTGGTTTGGTTTGGTTTGTTACAGTCACAATAACCTGATATAAAGTTTAGATATCTCAACATCCATACAGAACTGGGCAACTTGGCTTGATTTCTATCCCATTTGTGTTCTGCTCAATGAACTGTAAGGTCTTCCATACATAAATAAGCAGCTATTGTCTGTGTTAATAAATGCTGATAAAGACAGAGGTCTGTAATTTTGTTAAATTTGTGCACAATTACAATTTGGCTTAATAGGCAGTGATAAGAAGTGCTTACTAATTATGAAACTGAACTCTATATAATTTTTATAAAACCAATGTACTGACAGATCAATTTCTTTAATGAAAAAATAATACACTATTAATTATTGTGTTTCAGAATCTGAAATGTGTGAGTACACTAACTGTATGTATTTGCATATTTCATAACATTTGTAAAAAATAGAATTTATAAGTATACATTCTTTCAGTGTGTTTGAAATATCTTTATTGTTACCCTACAGTACAGTGTATTGTGCTGACTTCGTCAAAGGTCACACTGATTTATACTGTTTGATTAAGGCCTGCATCAGTCAGAATTACAGTTATGTAAAAATTTGAAAAAAATAACTACACATAGAAGTGCATTTTATTTCATATGCTCTAGTTTACACAGGTAGCTGAATTCAATACAATTTCTGAAGTTATTTTTACTCCTAGGCATAAAGTACCAATATAGATACAGACTCATGAAATTTATCTCAGTAGTTTTTAACAGGATGCTGGACACCAAATACTGCACTAGAAAGTCAAGTCCAATCACAAAAAAACCACCATCATATTGATCACAGGTCAGAATACCATTTATTTCCATCTGATGAATCAGCATTACATTAACAACTTAAATCATATACAGTTATTTAGAACGAAAACTCTCATGTAAGATTTTTAATGAAAACAAATTAAAAAAAAGACAACAAAATTTGTTGTCTAAACACATCAGGAATTCAAACCACAGTTTATATACTATCCCATTTACACTATACAACACCTTGAAGCCTCAGCAGATACATATCACCTCAATGGACAGCCCTAACCTTTATCAGCTTCAGAATAATTTTTTAAAAGGTTGAACCAAATATCAGAACAAAGACACCACCATGCATAATGTTTTCGCAGTGGTGACTTTTATTGTGATAGGAGAGAAAAATGGTTCTAAGCCAATTCAATGGTAGTCTGGAAGAAGAGCACTCAGTTTCAGTATTATTTAAACTTTTTATAACTCCAAGCAAGCACCTCAAACTCTGCTCAGATATCTGCTGACTGATGAGACAACAGAGCAAAGTGGTTGCCATTCTGACAGTGCATTAAAGAAATTGAGTAATGTGTTAAGCACCAGCTTCCACTTCTGGATGAACTCAGGGCTTGGGCTCAAACAGAGCATATTACGTTAATTTAATTTTGAGAAAGAGAAGGTCACAAACTTCTGCCTAAGCACACATGGCCAAGCAAATGATGTTGTCACTAAAATAATTCAGTAATGTAAACACATGTCATGATCTCAAGCCTCTCCTAAGTTCCAGGCTGAGCAACTCTGAGTTATTGAACACCTTGATCCTCATAAAACTATGTTGTTCAGACAGCAGGTAAACTGTGTGTCAGTGCCAAAAGAGTATCTGGTTCCACTTGTGGCTTAAGTCTTTTGCCTACATCATTTGACTTACATGAGGCAGTCTTGATTTTGGATGTTGTTTACATAGCAGACATGCTGTACTGCCTTGACAGCCTAGAGTTTATTCAACAGGAATAATCAAACAGGAAGGGCCACAGGACATAAAGTTGTGAGTTCAGGCACTTTGCAGGTCTAGTGGTAGCAGAACACTATTTTCAAGTCCCCATTATTCTGTACTACTGAAAGAAGCTAATAGACAGTTTTGTCTGCATGAACCAAGGACTGAATGGATGTTCTGGATGCCAAGCCATTATTTATTACCTTCAAAGTGATCCTGCCAGAGGTATTTTGGGTAGAACTTACTTACATATTCATTGCCTCAGATGAGCTTAATTTTGTATATGTGAGAATTCAGTTCCCATAATATCAAACTGACACTAAATAAAATTTTATGAATGATAAACAACCAAGAAAAACGTTCAATTTACAATGTAAGTAAGCCATAATTTACAGCTCTGACAATTCAGGCTCTCTATTGAGAGAGGATCAAACTTATAAAAGTCTAAGCCCAAAGACTCACTGCTCCCTCCATGGTTGTCAAAGCTCTTTGTTCTCAAATAGTAATTGAAGGCAAAGTCTGCAGAAGTGTGTATCATTCATGGAGACAAATAATGAATAAATATTTTGGGTATTCAAGCTATATAAAAGGGACAATAGTTTAAAACAATATTCACCTTTAATCTTCCAACGTAACAACATCATATCATGACAGCTTTATGGAGAAATTTTGTTTGTCTCTTCCTCATATACAAAATTTTTCCCCTACATGTTTTCATGCTGACATTCACTATGGAGATTCCTGGACCTACACCAAAACCCACACAATTCCATTCACTTGCTTCTGAGATTAATCACTTGATGATCTTAAGGGTCTTCTCCAACCTTAACAATTCTATGATTCTATGATTCTATGACAGCTCTTCTGGTAGTCATTAGTTTCCAACTTGATCAATCAAGGCAATTCATTCCTTACCAGTCTGTAGAGTCATAAGTCTATTAAGCAGGTTTTGCAGGGTATTGGAAGCAGCTTCTTACCATCTAACTATTGAGCAGAGTAATAAATGTGAGGAGTTAAGAGATTGTTGTGCAGATGCCAACCAAGCAAGATTTGAGTGTGTTAATTTGTTTCAAACCATCCAGGATCATAGCAGAAAAAAACATACAGCAGGGTCTAAATTAGCTGAGCAATTTATACATTTGTTTATAACCCTGTGACAGAGTTTTGAGAGTCAAAATCAGCAAAGGAAGTCAAAAGACCAATGTATAGTGAGTTTGATGTAATCTAGCCTCCATGGGTTGAATGCCCAGAATAACATGGGTTTTTTCTCATGACTGTCAGAGAAATAGATGTATGCATATCTACATTATCGGTGTGGAAGTCTAACATGTATATTTTGGGGTCTCTGAGATATGCACAAAAGCAAGCAAGAAAGCAGCTCCACTCAATTTCATTTGACTGAGCTAAGCCCTTCCTTCATGAAGCATATGGTCTCACCACCACGACTGTTTATGTTGGAGAAGCCCAGTAAAGGTCATTAAAATGGTTGTTGAATATTAATGTTTCGTTAACTGAATTAAGGTTATGTAAAGATGCTGGTTACCAGGTAGGTAGCTCAGAGAAACCCTCCTTTTGACTGCTGCTGACAGAAATCCGTGCTAAATGAATATTACCTGCTGAAGACTGTTGCCTTTTTGGCAACCAACAAGAGTGACAGACCACAGAAACAAAGCCAGGTTCATAAAGGAATTCTGGAAGAAAGAGGATGGACCACACAAAGGTTCTGACTAAAATACCCTTGCCTATGCTATATCAGCCTTGTTCTTCCTTGTCCTTGGTCTTTTCCTTGTCCTTGGTCTTTTCCACCTTTCTTTGTCTCCTCCAGCAAAATATGACTTCCCTTCCCATCAGACATATTCTTCTTGAAGGGATTTTTTTTTTCCACACTGATGAAGAGGCAGACACTTTTTCCACACAATTTCTCACAGGTTCCCAGAGTAAGAAAATATATTTTAAAAAATTATTAAAGAAATAGAATTATAAGAAAAAATATTTTTCTGTTTTTTTTTGTTATTATTATTATTTTTCTGTGCCTCCTCTAAAAAATTAACACCTGCTAATCACCCTGTACATTCTCTCCTTGAAATGCAAGCCAAAGCACTCAGTGTTCACCAGTCACGATGCTGCTATTGAGAAGTGCCAATACAACCACAAAAGTTCCCTCTTGCTTAGGAAATAAATCCTGATTTCAGAGGTTTCAGTGCTACACCAAGATATCTTTCAAGGGAAAACTCACAAAGCCTCTTTTCAGGCAGAGCANCTCATATACAAAATTTTTACCCTACATGTTTTCATGCTGACATTCACTATGGAGATTCCTGGACCTACCCCAAAACCCACACAATTCCATTCACTTGCTTCTGAGATTAATCACTTGATGATCTTAAGGGTCTTCTCCAACCTTAACAATTCTATGATTCTATGATTCTATGACAGCTCTTCTGGTAGTCATTAGTTTCCAACTTGATCAATCAAGGCAATTCATTCCTTACCAGTCTGTAGAGTCATAAGTCTATTAAGCAGGTTTTGCAGGGTATTGGAAGCAGCTTCTTACCATCTAACTATTGAGCAGAGTAATAAATGTGAGGAGTTAAGAGATTGTTGTGCAGATGCCAACCAAGCAAGATTTGAGTGTGTTAATTTGTTTCAAACCATCCAGGATCATAGCAGAAAAAAACATACAGCAGGGTCTAAATTAGCTGAGCAATTTATACATTTGTTTATAACCCTGTGACAGAGTTTTGAGAGTCAAAATCAGCAAAGGAAGTCAAAAGACCAATGTATAGTGAGTTTGATGTAATCTAGCCTCCATGGGTTGAATGCCCAGAATAACATGGGTTTTTTCTCATGACTGTCAGAGAAATAGATGTATGCATATCTACATTATCGGTGTGGAAGTCTAACATGTATATTTTGGGGTCTCTGAGATATGCACAAAAGCAAGCAAGAAAGCAGCTCCACTCAATTTCATTTGACTGAGCTAAGCCCTTCCTTCATGAAGCATATGGTCTCACCACCACGACTGTTTATGTTGGAGAAGCCCAGTAAAGGTCATTAAAATGGTTGTTGAATATTAATGTTTCGTTAACTGAATTAAGGTTATGTAAAGATGCTGGTTACCAGGTAGGTAGCTCAGAGAAACCCTCCTTTTGACTGCTGCTGACAGAAATCCGTGCTAAATGAATATTACCTGCTGAAGACTGTTGCCTTTTTGGCAACCAACAAGAGTGACAGACCACAGAAACAAAGCCAGGTTCATAAAGGAATTCTGGAAGAAAGAGGATGGACCACACAAAGGTTCTGACTAAAATACCCTTGCCTATGCTATATCAGCCTTGTTCTTCCTTGTCCTTGGTCTTTTCCTTGTCCTTGGTCTTTTCCACCTTTCTTTGTCTCCTCCAGCAAAATATGACTTCCCTTCCCATCAGACATATTCTTCTTGAAGGGATTTTTTTTTTCCACACTGATGAAGAGGCAGACACTTTTTCCACACAATTTCTCACAGGTTCCCAGAGTAAGAAAATATATTTTAAAAAATTATTAAAGAAATAGAATTATAAGAAAAAATATTTTTCTGTTTTTTTTTGTTATTATTATTATTTTTCTGTGCCTCCTCTAAAAAATTAACACCTGCTAATCACCCTGTACATTCTCTCCTTGAAATGCAAGCCAAAGCACTCAGTGTTCACCAGTCACGATGCTGCTATTGAGAAGTGCCAATACAACCACAAAAGTTCCCTCTTGCTTAGGAAATAAATCCTGATTTCAGAGGTTTCAGTGCTACACCAAGATATCTTTCAAGGGAAAACTCACAAAGCCTCTTTTCAGGCAGAGCACAACCACCTTGCCTACCAGGTTCAGTTTTCATCCCACAAATTGCATCAGAGACCACCTGCTCTTACCTATGACACAACTGGCAGTTGAAGACCTGGATACTCGACAGGGCAGTGTACCTTCTCATTTATTGCTACTAATAATAATTGAGGTAAATCTAGAGATCC
Source organism: Heliornis fulica (assembly GCA_013399135.1). NCBI lineage: Eukaryota > Metazoa > Chordata > Aves > Gruiformes > Heliornithidae > Heliornis > Heliornis fulica. Next base: position 6,569 of record VXBZ01012942.1, on the reverse strand, counting down.
TTCATGAGTTTCCATCTCATTCTACTTTCACAGAGTCCAGTAGTAGATGTCAGAAGTTCAGTAGCTGGATTTATTGGTCTACTGTCACAACACTAAACTAAGAATGGATCAAAACCTCCCAGCCCCATCCTCAATGATTTTTAAATTATTGAAATATTTTGTGCTAGCACAAAACTCCCATCACTGACAAACAGTACTCATAATTATTCAGCTGGCCACAAGCAAGATCCTAGGCTAAATTACATGATTTCACTCAACTCACTGAAGACAGGTGCCATGCATTCAAACAAGCTGAAGTCTTTTACACCAATTTGGTATCCATAGAAAGAAAATCTAAAAGAAAACAGCAAAGACTGTGAATAAAATATAAGAAACAAGTGTAATGGATTGAACCAGTCATCACATGTAAAACTGTAAACTTCAATAAGCCACAATTCAGGCCAATGCACAGATACATATAGTCAAAGCTGTCTGGTTAATGAATTCTCACAACAACCTTTCGACAAGGACACTTCCCTGTAATTTAACGTAATTACAAGGATGCAGGCAGATCCTCTCCATTCAGTGACATTTATAGATTGGGATTTCTGATTCGGAATTGAACATGACACTCAAGTAAACATCATAAGATTCACAGTTTGATTAGTTACTTTACTTGTCTGCTTAATCTGCAGTTTGGATTAATTCTTTTTTTTTTTTTCTAAACCCCATAATGCATTTTAGAAATCATGAAATTCTCCTCTGGTTACAGTAAACAGATATTACAAATATTGTTTCTCTGCTTCCCTTGTCAAAGCTTTAGACATGGATAAAGAGAAATTAAAGAGATGTTGAGTATAAAATTTCAGATACTGCATCTCTGCAAACAGCTGAAAGGGGATGGTTTTCCTTCAAGTATTTCCTATTCCAGAGAAATCTCTGGAGTCCCATTTACTGCTGACAGCTCAGAAATGGCTGAAAACCAGTAGTTAATAGTCTTCTTCCATTCCTATATTGGAAAGAAATGAAATTTTTGCCTAAACACAAACTTTGTGTAATGCCATGTAAACAGATCCATTAGAAACGTGTTGAGTGAGAAATAACATGCAGTTTTGACAACTTATTTGTATTCTTGCAGTTGCTGGGGCTTTCACACGAGGCTACCAGAGAGGATGTACAAGAGACTGCTGCAATGTTGGGTCTTCATCTGTGAGGCTTATGGTAGGAAGGTCCTGGCTGGGAGGATAGCGATGTCTGCTGAAGGAGGACCAAAGTGACTCAAAGACTAGGGATGAAATCAGGGTCCTGACATGCTGCTATGGAAGCCCTGCATATGCACAGACCTTCATTAAAAGCAATTAAAAACACACCAGAGACTGAACAGGTATTTCAAGAGTTGATTGCTTCTTCTTTCTCTTTTTTTTTTCGTGTTATGCTCTTAATGACAGTTTTCTCTGAGCTCTTGACTTACAATTGCTACTTCCCAACTCAACAATTTTATTACACTTACTAAGAAACCTGGTTTAGAGACAAGATTAGAATTAATTTGGATATAACACAGAAAGGAAAGAGGGCAAGGATTCAACATTCAAAAAAGAATACCATGTAAACATCAGCAAAAAATCAGGTCTTGATTTGTATATAATATGAAAAAAAAAGAAAAAAGAACAGAGCAAACATTGTACATTTTTATTGAAAATAGGTCATTTAATTGTAACTATGACTCCTACCTGGTTGTTACAATATGAACTGAAGGAAAATCAAGCTGGTCACAACTGCAGAAACACATTATATCTGGTTTTTGTTTCAGAGATCATAAAAACTTCTATTGACATTACACAGTAGATTTTCAGAAATACCTGCAAGGTTTTGGATAGACAAGTCCCTTTATTTGTTGTGAAGCAAGACCTGCACATAAACTACTATGCACCAGGCAGAAAATAGATACCTTATGTTTCACCAATCATACCTCTCAATTTTAACAGAAGTCACATCCTGACTACTCCTCTATTCTGAGAACCCATCCCAATCAGTTAGTCACAACATCTTACTACACCTCCTTTCAAATATTAATTTTAGCTATTCCTCCTTGTCCGTAAGCTATTTAAAAGTGTGAGAAACAAGCACCATATTACCAAAATTTATGAAAGGAAAATTATATTTGTTATTTCATAACATCCTTTTCATAATGTTAGACTATTGTGTCTCAAAAATTTTGTCCAACGAACTTCTGGATGCAGGGTTTTCCATAAGGATAGACAGTAAACAGAGTAATTTTTAAAAAATGGTTATGCAAAATAGCAAGAATCCTGAAGGCTCTCTGCTGAAAAAGTAGGGATTGTACTTAATCCTAAATGTTGAAAGGAAAATTGTTAAAATTTCAAAGGGCAGGTAAGATATCTAATTATTTTCACACTTTGTTTTTGTTGCAAAAGAAAGAAGAAAAAACAGGATAACGAGAAAAACCATGTGAGTTTATGACAGAAGTTTCTGGTGCAGTGAACTTTTTGTCTACACCTGTAACCCTTAGAATAGTAGAGATGGAAACTACGAAGTGCCTATCCTCACCAGCATTTGGCCTTGTGTCCATTGCCACTTTTCCAAGTGCTCAAAGTCAGTTGAACATCTCACCCACCCTCATAATTTTAGAACTAATATGGAATAGGAATAGTTTTGCCTGGAAGAACTGTTCTTGAAGGTCAGTAAAGATTCAATAGAGAAAACATTTCTAATGTTTTAGAAAAAATTTCTAAGATAAGGTGGAAGATTTTATGTTCTGAGATTAATGGAGTTTTTCAAGCACTGCTTTCTCAAAGAGTGCAATATTTATCACAAAGGCAGATATTTTTGCCATCTTTAAATGTAAGGCCATCTTAAAACTATAAATACAGAGATCTTTGAAGATCTGTTTCCCTAGTCCTTCCATTAAACAACCCAGAGAATGCCAAATGAACCTCTAGCTGAATCAGTGACAATTAGATTTGACATTTTCTGAAAGTTAAAATGCAAGCAGCAAAATACTCCAGGAGAAAAAATAAACCCCAACTCTCCCAAACCCCAAGATCTTTATTCATGACAAAAGGATAAAGATGACTATCTGACCATCTTTTGCAGATTGACTGAAAATTTCATCAGCATATTTTATTTTTTTTTTTCAAATAACCCACTTGGCAAATATTTTCATTTGACAAACTTGGCAAAGAAAAAAGTCCTAACAATAGTTTCCTATTTCTTCTAAAACAAACATTTCATCTTCATCTCTTGCCCTTAAGCAGTTACTTAATGTTTCTCTTTGGCCTCAAACGACACTTCCTCTTACTCTTCTGAAAAGGGTTATTTGTCAATCACAGTTGAAGAAAATCTTCCATAAAATATACTAGTTCTCTAAAGACCACCTAACATGTAAATACTAATTTTGTCTCTGCACTTAATCGTGATGTTTTCATGACTCTCTTAAGTGGGCCAGGTTTTCCTCCTTTAGCTTCATTGGGGAGGCCTGTTTGCAATATAACCCCTGTATAAAAGCCACTATTTTGTCCATTAGTTTGCTAAAAGTTTTCCCTTGTTCCTAAAAGATGCAGCATATCAGTTCTTCCCAGAATAAATCCCCTGACTCACTTCAACCACCTATACCATGTGGTTGACTTGGAACCAAGTATTTACAGTAAGATGCTCTCCATAGCTGTGAATAATTAATTTACATGGCAAACATACACCTTATATCTAGTCTGAATATCCAAGAACTGCAAGAGCCGTTAGTTGCAATCATCATCAGAATTGGTTTTGGTAAGAAAAGCATCACCCTCAGATAATTACGCTGAACTGTTAATTTATTTAATAGTCCTAGTTCATTCTTATACAAGTCCTGGATCCATTTATCCTATTTTTTCACCTTTATTATATTTTCCTACACCAGTAACTGTAGGAATGTTGTTTTTCTTCTTCTATAAAATCTTTACCAAAGATCTTTTGTGGGTTTTTTTGGTTTTTTGTTTTTTTTTTTTTTGCATAAAGGAAAAAAGGATTGAATGTNTTTTTTTTTTTTTTTCTGTTCACGGTCTCATTTTAAACGTTACAAGGGAACAGATTTCCTCTAGTCTCCCAGACTAACTTATTTTCTTACCAAGTTCGTACTTATTAACTATCACCAAATCGTATAATGCTGGAACAGAGAACCCTTAAAAATCATTCTATGAGTTTTATGAGAAGTACTAATTTTTTGTTCTTGTTACTGCAACAAAAAAATCAAAACAATATTTAAAATTCAAGTATTTTTCAAAGTGAGCATGTCCTGCAAGGGAAGAAAAAGACTTAGGAAAGTTTTGCAGACCGATTTTTTTATTCTTCTCTATGCCATAGACTGTGGGTA
>VXBZ01012937.1:23795-33916 GCA_013399135.1 Heliornis fulica | reverse complement strand
GAGACCTGGGTCGGGGGTGCCGCGGCATTCGGGCAGCGAGGGAGCGGCCCGGATGTGGGCCTTCTTTGGGTGCCGGGCTGCGGCTCCGGGGCCCTGCGGCAGCGGCCTGTACAGGGGACGGGGCAGCTTCGGGGGCTGGGGGGACGCGTAGGGCATCCCTGTGAGCCTGGGGTGCAGCAGCCCAGGGGAAAGGGGTGCCCTGGGAGGAGCCAGGGTGCATTTGGGGTGAGCTTGTGTGGGGAGGTTTGACTCTGGGGCACGCCTGTGGAGTGGGGTGCTTGTGGGTGCAGGGGGGATACAGAGGCTCTCCCGGGAGGTAGGGGGACCCCGGGCACCCGCAGGGAGGCATTAGGACACAGAGTCACTCGCGTTGGTGGCGCTGCAAGTGGCCCCAGAATCCCAGTGTCCCTCATGAGGTGCCTGGGCATCAGCAGGCTGGCCCCACAGAGGAGCTGTGTGGTGGGAGGGCTGGGGGCAGGAAGCCATCTGTCCATTCAGGCAGGCACTGAGCGCTGTCTTTCCTCCTGGCTCCCAGATGAACCGTTTTCCAACCCTCTGGCCCCCGATGGCCATGATGTGGACGACTCACACTCCTTCCACCAGTGAGTATAGTACTGGGGCACTGGGGTGGGACTGTGCGACCCATGGCTGATTTCCTCTTCTCAAAGGTGTGAGCAACCGGTGCCTTTGGGTTCCTGCCGTAGGGACCCTCTGTTCAACTTCATTGCACAGAGCATGCTAGCAAACCCTCTGCCTCCCCAGAAGCCACCAGGCTGAACCTTACCAGGAGCTGACAGTTTGTTTCCCTTCACCTGTGCAGGTCCAAGCTGACCAATGAAGATTTCAGAAAGCTTCTCATGACCCCGCGGGCTGCGCCAACATCTGCGCCACCATCCAAATCTCGCCACCATGAGTGAGTAGGACTCCCATTTCACGGGGCTGTGGGACAGAGCATGGCTGTCTTGCCTCTGGGGCTGCCTTCCTGACTGACTCTGACCCCTGGAGCAGACATCAGCCTTGCTTTGTTCATGGGTCTGTGTAAGCTGTTTGTGTTAACTGGAGAAATGAGTGGGTCAGGACTGTTTTAAGAAATAGTCTTGTACAGCTGTTAAGATGTTTTGTGCAGGAGGCAGATTTCAGTTCTGTTCTGTGAAAATCTGCACTTTGCACTCCTTGCTGGCAGAGTGGATGTAGGGAGAAATGGGACTGTACCTTTCCCATATTTGAGCATCTGTCTCAGTGCCCTGCTGTGTCTGAGGGACTCTTCTGTCTCACTACGTGTTTCTGCGGCTCTGCAGACTGTGTGTGTGGTTTCTCACCCTTTTCCAGGATGCCCCGGGAGTACAATGAAGATGAAGATCCAGCTGCACGCAGAAGAAAGAAGAAAAGGTAAATGGTGGGAGTAGTGCATTAGGACTTGGTTTTGCACATCGTGTATCTCCTGTGGAAGGAACTTAAGCACTTGGGCTACCAAAGAAGACCTTGAGCAGCCTGTATTATGTGGGGGCTTTGGAGCCAAGCAGAGAGAAGAGCTCAGACTGACTGACTGTCCTTGCTTGTGGGAACAGATGTGGTAGGGCAGCAGTAGAATAGGGGAGAAGCTTCACCTCTGGAAGAAGCAGAGGAGGCTCTCTGGGTGTCGGGCAGGGCAGTGGTGGGACATCTGCACTGGTGACTGTCTCTTGAAGTGCAGCAGGACTGCACTCAGCTCCTTCCATTTGGAAGAGAAGACTGATGGTCACCTCAGAGAGACTTGGTACAGCACTTTCCTCTTGCCTGGTGTCCTCCAGGCACATTGTGTCCCCTGGTGCTGTAGTACATTTTTGGGGAAGCGGTTGAGAGCATACGTGGGGCCTTGGGGACTGTAACCTGTTTGGTACATCCAGAGTATGAATGTGTTGCTCTAACATGAGGCTGTTTTTCCACCCCCAGCTATTATGCAAAGCTGCGCCAACAGGAGATAGAGCGCGAGAGGGAGCTGGCTGAGAAGTACAGGGACCGAGCCAAGGAGAGGAGAGATGGTGTGAACAAGGACTATGAGGAAACAGAGCTCATCAGCACAACTGCCAACTACAGGGCTGTGGGGCCAACAGCAGAGGCGTACGTGAGCCTGTGGCACAGCCTTGTCTTGCCCATCTGCTGCCTAGGGGCTGTCTCCTAACCCGGCTCTGGCTTTGTTGCACAGGGATAAATCTGCTGCGGAGAAGAGGAGACAGTTGATCCAGGAGTCCAAGTTCTTGGGTGGTGACATGGAGCACACTCACTTGGTGAAGGGTCTGGACTTTGCACTGTTGCAGAAGGTGAGCGCGGATATCTCAGTGCTGCTGCTTCTGCAGGCAGCGAGGGTGGGCAGAGGGTACCAGTTGCCACTTAGGGGTGTTTCAGTCCCGTTGCTATGGAAGATTTACAAAGGGTTGGGGAGCTGGTGGAAGTGGGTATACTGGTTCTGGTGAGCAGCAGTGGTGTGGCTTGGTCAGTAACGCATGGATTTATTGTGTGCCCAGGTACGGGCTGAGATTGCCAGCAAAGAGAAGGAAGAGGAGGAAATGATGGAGAAGCCCCAGAAAGAAACTAAGTGAGTGGCTGAGGATTTTGCTCTCCTGGAGAGGAGGATGCAGAGGAGGTCTGTGCTTAGTGTAATGAATCTGTTCCCTTTCTGTTTCTGTTCAGGAAAGATGAAGATCCTGAGAACAAAATTGAATTCAAGACCCGGCTGGGTAAGACCATGTGGATGTGGCTGTTCCCCACCTTTTGTGGGGCCATGAATATGGGAGGAATCTTGGGGCGGGTCAGTGGGAGAGCAAGAACATTCAGTCTCAGCTGTAGGAAGCATGTCTGTTAGGAGGGTGTCGTGGTTTTGCCCCAGCTGAGAGACAAACACTGAGCAGCTGCTCTCTCCAGATTGGGGCGGGGGCGAGGGGGGTGAGGGACAGAGAAGAAAAGCAACAAAGACAGACCTCACAGGTTGGGATAAGGGCAGTTTCCTGGGACAGCAGAGAGAGAACAATAATAGGACTTTATAGTGAAATATACAAAACTGGTGGTAGGGGATGTGACTTCGCACTGAACTTCACAACTCAGGCCATATAGTTCTGAGCTATCCCAAAACCAGATTGTCCTCAAAATTGCATGTCCTGAAGCAGTGTCCTCCTCCTGCTCCTGTCACCCTTTGTGCTGATCATGACACAATTGGCACAGAATACTCCCTTTGACTGGTTTGGGTCATCTGTCCTGGCTGTGTCCACTCCCAGCTCTCTGGGTGCCCCCTGCTTTCTGGTCAGCAGGACAATACAAACAACTGAGAAGTCCTTGACTACTTGGCAACATCTAAAAACATCGGGGTGTTATCAGTGCTGCTCCCATCCCAACTCCCAAACACGGTGCTGCACTGGCTGCTAGAAAGAAAATTAACCCTACCCTAGCCAAAATCAGGACAGAGGGGATTCTGGTGTTCCTGATAAACTGAAGATGCTTTGCTGTGGGCTTGCCCGTTGCTCTCCAGGAGCAGCTCTCGCATGTGTTCCCTTCCAGGTCGCAACATCTACCGCATTCTGTTCAAGAACAAGGCCTACGAGCGGAACGAGCTGTTCCTGCCGGGGAGGATGGCCTACGTGGTGGACCTGGACGACGAGTATGCGGACACGGACATCCCGACCACGCTGATCCGCAGCAAGGCTGACTGCCCCACTATGGAGGTAGCCAGCTGGCACAAGGGTTGTTCAGCAACGTTGGTCTGAACCAGACAGCAGGTCTTGGAGCATGGGGTTCCTGTCAAGGGGGTCAGATGCTTCCTCAGGGATTTTCTTTTCCAGGCCCAGACCACATTGACCACCAATGACATTGTCATCAGCAAATTGACGCAGATCCTCTCTTACCTCCGGCAAGGGACCCGCAACAAGAAGCTCAAGAAGAAAGACAAAGGTGGGAACTGAAGGGAACAGAGCAGTAGGACATAATGCTGGCAGCATGTCCCAAGAACATGGATAACGTGTTTGGGTTTGCTGTGTTCCCCTGCACCATGAGGCAGTGGGCTTAGAGGACAGTGGTTTGCTGCAGTGCCCCCAGCACTGTGCCCTGAAGGCTGGCTGTTCCATGGCAGGACTGCAGGGGATGGCTGCTGACAAGTCAGAGCCTTGAGGGTGCCTCATGCTGCTCTGCACTTTCTGGTTGAGCCCCATCTCCTTGGGAGGTGTTCCCTTTTGTGAACAGACAAAATAGCTTCCTGGGGTGGTGGTAGGTACAATGGGGTAACAGAAGAAGAAGATCAGGACGTCCTTCAGGCCTGATGCTCTTGGAGCTTGGAAACCAGACCAGGGACAGGGAAACAACGCATGTGGTGGGGTGAGTGATCTGCCTCTCACTGTTGCTGTGTCCTTGCAGGGAAGCTGGATGAGAAGAAACCCCCTGAAGCTGATATGAAGTAAGTGACTCCTTGTCCATAGGTTGTGGTGTGGTGGTTTGACCCTGGCTGGAGGCCAGACTCCCACCAAAGCTGCTCTATCACTCCCCTCTGAGCTGGATAGGTGAGAGAATACATGTTGAGAGGCTGAGGAGTCAAGATAAGGACAGGGAGAGAGATCATTCTGCGATTAGTGTCATGGGCAAAACAGACTAACACAGAATAAAAGCAAGAAAACTCCCTAATTACACTACATACATGGAGAAACCAGAGTCAGATAATGAGAAGTACAAACAGCTCTTAAAACACCCCACCCCTCCCTTCTCTGCAGACTTCACTCTATCCATGATGTTTCTCTTCCCCAGGATGGCACAGGGGGAAAGGGGGTGGAAGTAGGGAACGGAGGCTTCAGTCTTTGGTCAGTTCCTCATGAGTTGTTCTTCTTTTGGGGGGGGAGCATTTTTCACACTCTTTCATGGTGCCAGGGTGGTGTCCCACCCACAGCAGACAGTCCTCCACGACCCTCTCCACGTGAGTCCTCTCCCACGGGGCCTCGGCTCTTCCCCAGCTGCCCCAGCGTGGGTCACTGCTAGAAACTCACAGAATGTCTCTCAGTCTCTCAGTCCCAGACTGCTGCCCCCAGCCTGGTCCCCACAGAGTCACCAGCCCCCCCAGCAAACCTGCTCCAGCCTGGGCCTTCGTCTCTCTCTGCCTCTTATCTCCCTCCAGGGGCTGCAGGTGCTGCCAGGGCCTTGCTCCAATGGAGGTCCCAGATTCTTCCCTATTCCTCCCCCTGCTCCATGGTGGCTCCTGCCTGGCCCAGGTGTCTCTCCATGGGCTACAAGTGGGGTCTCTTCATCCTCCATGGGCTGTGGGGGGACACCTGCTTCACCATGGTCTTCTCCACAGGCCACAGGGAATCTTCTCTCAGTGCCTCCTCCTCCCCCCTTCACTGACCTTGGTGTCTGCAGAGTTTCTCACATCTTCTCACTCCCTTCTCTGGGGGCAAAATGCAGCTGTTCATGTTTTTCTTTCTCTAAAATGTGATTCCCAGAGGCTTGTGACTGGTGCTCATTGGCCCGGCCTTGTCAGTAACAGGGTTTGGGAGTTTGGCCTTGGGAGCCCAGCTGGGATTTACTTTGTTGGACCGTTAAACTTTCTAGTTGCTTCTTAAAGAAGCCACGTTGCAAACCCACCACATATGGGTTCACAGCTCTCTGCCTTAAGTAATGTCTTCTTGGCTCACCACATTTGGAGAGGGCTTGTTTTAGCACTTCTGGAGCGAGCTGTCTCCTTTGACCTCCTTAGCTCTTCGTGCTGGTGCTGTGTGCTCCTTTATTAGGCTCTGGTTCAAAGGGAGGTGGCTGTAACCTTTTCTCTTGCAGCACCCATAAATGCTCTTTTCTGCTTCCAGCATCTTTGAAGACATTGGGGATTATGTGCCCTCCACTGCGAAGGTGCCGCGGGAGAAGGAGCGGGAGAGGTACCGTGAGAGAGAACGGGACCGGGACCGAGAACGGGACCGTGAGAGGGACAGGGAGCGTGACCGGGAACGGGAGGAGGAAAAGAAGAGGCACAGCTACTTTGAGAAGCCCAAGGCTGATGATGAGGTGAGCCTGGACTCTTGCTTCTGATCCCTTCCCTTTGGGGAACACAGGGCTGGGATTGGGGGTCACCCTGCTGTGTGTGGGTGTCCCTGGTCATGCACTGTCTCTCCAGCCAGGGGCTGGTGGGTGGCTGGGTGTTTGTCCTCTCCTTCAGCAAGTAGGGCAGGGCTCATGTAAGATGGTAGATTTTAGGGTTTGGCTCCATATGCTTGCCACAAGGAGTCATAAAGCAGAGCTGCAAGTCCTGTGGTGCTGTTGTTGCCTGCTTTCAGCCCTCCCAGGTGACATTGTATCTCTTCCTCTTCTTTGCAGCCCACAGACATCGACAAAGGTGAGTCAGGTGGTGAGGACGGTTGAGCAAGGTCGTACGGCATCGCAGCCTGCAGGACTGGTCTGTGTGAGCTCCTGTTCCCCAGAGGCTGCTGGGACAGCGGGAACTGCCCGCTCTGAGGGGTTGGTGCAAAGGGTCACGTGCATACAGGCTGCTGTGTGCCAGCCGGGGTCAAGCAAGTCCTTCCCTGGCAGCAGACCAGCTCAAACAGCCTTAACATTGGCTGTAAGCTGAGAAGGTTTTGGGGTCTCTTAGGATCAGCCCACCCACTCTCTGCTTGAGCCGGTGTGCTGCTCCTTGGTGTTCTCCTGGCTCTTCTCCTACCTGTTGTGCAGCCCATCCTTCTGCCTCTTGCCCTGTCCTGAGGAATTGGTGGTGCAGAGCAAGGGCTCTGTCTAGCCCCCGTGTGTGTTGTGGTGAGCTGTTTTCTCCCCAAAACTCAGCCTGCTGCTCTCTGCCTCAGGACCTGGCTCAGCCAAGGAGCTCATCAAGTCCATCAACGAGAAGTTTGCTGGAGCCGCTGGCTGGGAAGGAGCAGAGCCATATCCTTTACTGTGAGCCAGCCTGGCTGACTGTGGGACTGGCTTTCCCTAGCAGGGCAATGGCTGTCTCCCTGTCCTTCCTCACTTGGGAGGGCTCTTGCTCCTGCAGCAGAGAAATGCCACCTAAACCTTGCTGCTCATATGCCAAATGTCAGCTCTGCAGCCCCTGGTTGGGTGGTGCTGGGGCAGGTGGTGGCTCTTTGGCTGGCTGTGCTCCACCCTTGGCTCTAAGGTGTTGCTTTCCTTGACTGTTGTCACGTTGAAGAAGCCAGAAGACAAGAAGCAGCTGGGGGACTTCTTCGGCATGTCCAACAGCTACGCCGAGTGCTACCCTGCTACGTAAGGAAGCAGCAAGAAGCTGTGGGTTGTTCTGAGGGGCTCCTGTTCTCTGGTAGCGAAGAACTTGAACATTGCCCTGCTGCTGGTTTGGAGGAGTGGGCTTGGCTTTGGCAGAGGGGGTTGCAAACTACTGTTAAGTGCTCCCATGTCCTTGGTTCTGGGAAACCTGGGCTTTTCTTGGCTGCTCTCTGCCATGACTACCTGGGGTCAGTGCTGGGGAAGGGCCAAGGTGTGTGGGAGTCTCCAGGGTTCCTTGGTAGTACGTGAGCCTGTTGAGCTCTGCCCGCAGAGCTGTCCCTTGGCAGAATAGAAGCAGCTTTCAGCCTGCAGAGTCACCTTGGGAGCATTTGCTGTCTTGGATGCCCTTGTGGTACAGCTCACCTGCGTGGCTTGCAGTGGGAGGAACTTCTTTCTGGTCCAGGAACTGGCTGTGTTCAGTCTGAGGCCACAAGAGATAGCTCCCTCCAGCCTGGCTCCAAGGTCTGCACCCCTTCCAGAGCCACTCTAAACCCTTTCCTTTCCTTTTTGTTACAGAATGGATGATATGGCTGTGGACAGCGATGAAGAGGTGGACTACAGCAAAATGGATCAGGTATGATGTCACCAGCTTTTAGGACCCGCCAGCAAATCTAGCATTAGTGCAGGCTGAGAGGATCCCACTGGAGAGAAGCAGGGTTGTGCAGAGGGGTCCAGCGCCCTGGAGCTGGGTGTTGAGTGTGTTTTGGGGTTTACTGATCTGCTGTGTGTCTGGGTGGGATCTGTTGTCCTAGGGAGCAGCACATGTGAGACTGGCACTTGACTGAGAGGTGGTGGGGACATGTGCTAGTCCATCTCAGCTCCCTTTTCCACAGAATCTCCTGTCTGCAGCTTCTTGGAGCAGGGATCTCTGACCCTAGGTCACACTAGGTGCACAACCCCCTTCAGCTGGGGCCAGTGGGAGATTGAGACCTTGCAGGGCTGCAAGAGCACCTAAGGAACTGCTCTGAGTTGTTCTTTCGCCACAGGGTAACAAGAAAGGACCTCTTGGCCGCTGGGACTTCGACACGCAGGAGGAGTACAGCGAATATATGAACAACAAAGAGGCTCTGCCCAAGTGAGTGCAGCCTTTGTGCAGGGCTGAGCAGAGGTTCAAGGTGGGGTGGCCATGCTGGCCAAACCTGGGCCCTGCGGGAGCTTAAAGCAAGAAGGGGATTCCCTGGTGAGGAGTCAAGGAAGAGCTGTGGATCCTGGGCCTGGTGGCTTTGGACTCCTGCCCAGCCACTGCTTTTGGGGGCCCAAGGCAGCTTGAGAGTACGGGCTGCTGGCTGGGGCAGATGGGATCGTTCCCCTGGCCTGTAGATCCCCTGTGAGTGCTGAGCTGCATCTTGTTTCTTACCCAGGGCGGCTTTCCAGTATGGGATCAAGATGTCCGAGGGACGCAAAACCCGTCGCTTCAAGGAGACAAATGACAAGGCGGAGCTGGACCGGCAGTGGAAGAAGATCAGTGCGGTCAGTGCTCAGAGCTGGGGTGTTACGTCTGTTTAGGTCACAAGCTGACAGCACAGCCCAGGAGAGCTCCCACCACATCCTGTCCATGCTCTCCTCACCATGGTCCAGCTTGTGGCCTGACAGCTGGACACTGCTGGAGTTTATGTGCGGCAGGGCTGGCTCTTGAGAAGCTGGGTCTTGTCAAGAGCATCGGACAGATACTTGGGACTGCAACTGGAGCTTCATTTGGAGCTGTTACCCCAGGAACAGTCCCCATGGGCTTTTTGCTTCGTGCTCTGCAGCAGATGAATGTGTCCAAACAGGGAGTTTGGAGCCAGACAGTGGGGCTGGGAAGGGACACGGCATGTTTAGCGGCTCCCTGTTTCCCTGGGGGTTTATTGTGGCAGGGTGAGCTGGCTGTGAGCAGCAGCTGTATAGGCTGGGTTAGGGGAAGGTGAGAACTAAGTCTTTTCTTTGGTGGTCAGAATGGAGCAAAAAGGGGGAGCAGATCAAGCTGCTCCAGTTCTCAGGTGGCCTGTGCACAACTTCAGCTCTTCTGGGGGTGTATCTTGCACCCTTCTTAGGCTGCAGCTGTGGGCAGCCAGCTGCCCCGAGCATAACAGGACTTTGTGCTTTCTCTGCAGATCATCGAGAAGAGGAAGAAGTTGGAGGCTGATGGGTTAGTAAAGTTATCTCTTCTTTTGGATTGGCCACAGGGCGGTTCTGGGGTCTGTCTGTCCCTTGCCACTTCTCCCAGGGGCTGCAGGGTCAGAGCCCTCCCTGAGGGCTCTTGGTAGTGGGACTGGGAGGAGAGACCTGGTCAGGGTGATCCTGCCCTGCTCAGCTTAATGGAGCCCCCAGGCCCCCTCTCCCCTGGGCCAGTGGTAGGTGCTGAAGAGACACCTGGGTCTGTGTTGGAGCTCTGTCTTGACCCCATCCAGCTGGGCTCCCCAAGGAGTTGTTGGCCATCCCCCCATACTTTTCTGTAGGTTGGATTTGTGGACCTCGATCTGGAGGGGAAGGCGATGTCTGCCCTGCATCTCACCTCTGTCCTGCCCCTCTTGTCTATTCTAGGGTTGAGGTGAAACGTCCCAAGTACTGATGGCTCCAGTACCTTCTCCTCCAGCTCTTGGAACCCCGGCCTGATGGATTTTGCCTCCCCAGAGCTTGCTGTGGTGCTTTTCTTGCCTCCAGTCCCACCTGTCCTTGTGCTCAGGACTGGGCAGCACCTGTGTCCCCCTGAGCTGTTTGCTGTGTAGCCGGTGCTCTGTAAATGTTTTAGCTGTAATAAAGTGTGATTTCCTTGGTGAACCAGCCTGGGCTGGGATCAGCTGGACTGGGGGGGTGAACCCCAGCTAAGGCTGTTCTCTGGGGGAGCCTGTTGGTGTGGGGGGCAGTGATCTGAGCGAGCGGCTTGTGTGTGTGTGTGGGAAGAA
>VXBZ01012937.1:10604-21411 GCA_013399135.1 Heliornis fulica | reverse complement strand
GGAGCCGGCCGGGCGAGCCCCGCGCGCTCTGTCGCGATAGACTCGCGAGAGCACCGCCGCCACACAGTGGTGGCGCCTCTACGCAAAGGAAGAGGCGGGGCTGTGCGAACCAGCACAGCGCCTGCGCNTCCCCCAGGGCTGCTCCGAGCCGCGGCTGCGGGACACCCCCGAGGACATCTGCTTCGAGGCGACGGCCAACACCATCGCTCTGCACCCGGTGCGGCCGCTGCTGGCGGCGGGGGACGTGGACGGTGACGTCTATCTGTGAGTGGGGCTGGGGGGGCCGCCGGGGCGGGGGTCCCGGTGCGGGAGCCGCTGGGCACCGGCCTTTGGGGCTTCCCCCGGCCCCGGTGAGGCCGCCGTGGGGCCGGNCGACGTGGTGCCGGCAGGTACTCGTACTCCTGCACCGAGGGGGAGAACCGGCAGCTCTGGTCTTCGGGGCATCACCTCAAGTCGTGCCGGGATGTGGCCTTCTCCGAGGACGGGCAGAGTGAGTGCGGGGAATGTGGGGCGGCACCGGGGCGCGGGACTCTGGGGCCGGGGGTACTGATGCGGCTCTCCAGAGCTCTTCACCGTGTCCAAGGACAAGGCCGTCCACATCCTGACAGTGGAGGAGGGACGGCTGGAAACGCGCTTCCCCAAGGCCCATGGGTAGGTCGGCATGGGCGGCTCGTCCCAGGCAACGATTGCCGGGCAGCGCCCCCTCCCCCTTCCCTAGCCAGGGCCATGCAGCCCTGGGCCTGGCAGGAGGGATCTGAGCATCGTCCCTGATGCTCTGGGCACCATTGCCCATGGAGTGAGCCATGTCTGTGCTGGTGTGGGGCTGGGTTCTCTGCAGCTCAGCCCTCAACTGCGTGCTGCCCATCGATAACCACATCTTTGCCACGGGCGACGATGGCGGAGCGCTGAAGGTGTGGGACCTGCGCAAGGGAGATGCCATCTTGGAGGCCCATCAGCAGGAGGAGTACATCAGCGCCATGGCCGTGGATGGTAACGGGAAGATCCTGCTAACTGCCAGGTAGCAAGGGCTCCATGGCACCGGAGTTGGGCTTCCTTTAGGGCTGGGGGAAGCACCCAGTGCCATGTCCCATGTTCACAATGTGCCCCTGCCATCATCTGCAGTGGTGATGGCACCCTGGGCGTCTTCAACCTGAAGAGACGGCGCTTCGAGCTGCTCTCAGAGCCACAGAATGGGGACCTGACATCTGTCGTGCTCCTGAAGGTTGGTGTGTAGCCCTGCCATGGAGCGGGGTCCTGTGGGTCCTGCTTCATGCCCCAGGTTTCTTGTTTGGCCTCTGCCTTAATGTTCTCCGTCTTCCCCAGAGAGGTAGGAAAGTGGCCTGTGGCTCCAGCGAAGGCACCGTCTACCTCTTCAACTGGGACGGCTTTGGGGCTGCCAGCGACCGCTTCGCTCTGCGGGCCGAGTCCGTTGACTGCATGGTCCCCATCACAGACAGCATCGTGTGCGTGGGGTCCATGGATGGAGTCATCAGGTCAGTGGGGCTGGGAGGCCGATGGGGAAGAGGGCCGGGACGGGGGGCAGGGCCAGGGCCAGGGCCAGGGTGCTGCCCCTCTCCGCCGGGGTCCTCACCGCGGCTCCTCCCCAGGGCAGTGAACATCCTGCCGAACAGGGTGCTGGGCTGCGTGGGGCAGCACCTGGGGGAGCCCATCGAGCAGCTGGCGGTGGCCCCGGGCCGGCAGCTCCTGGCCAGCTGCGCCCACGACCAGAAGGTGAAGTTCTGGGACGTGTCGGCCCTGGCGGGGCTGGTGGTGGACGACTACCGGAAGAAGAAGAAGAAGGGCGGGCCGCTGCGGGCGCTCAGCGGCAAGGCGGCGGGCGGCGGGGAGGACTTCTTCGCCGACCTGCGCGACGGCGACGAGCCGGAGGCTGCGGCCGGCAGCGATAGCGACGACAGCGACTGAGGAAGGGGCCACGCCCACCGGGGAAGGGGCTCTGGCGGCTCCGCCCCGCCCCCCTTGGACCTGTCAAGGTGGCCTTGAGGCCGCGCCATGAGGCGAGGGCAGCCCGGGAGCGGCTTTGTGATTGGCTCCGAGGGCTGTCACTCAGGCGGGGGAGCGTGACGGGGTGGGCGGTGGGACCCCGGGGGGGAACCCAGGGGTGACCCCGGGATAGGGGCGACGTTGGGGAGGGGGATCNAGATGGGGGCGCATGGCCGGGGGTCCCTGGGGAAGGGGAGTGGGTGGGGAGGATGTGGCTGGGGATTGCAGATGTGCTTGGAGGTTCGAGGGCGAGGTGGGATGGGGACGGGGGTCCTTGGCCTGGGCAGCGATGGGCCGCCTGCCCCCCACCCCCCCGCATGACAGTCGGGGCGGCGTTTCCCTCGGCCGGCCGTCACCCCGTGCAAATAAACCCAGTGCCTTTCAGTTCCTCGCGCCTGCGGCCCCTGGTTCAGCTCAGCCCAACCTCCCTGGCCCCCTGCTGTGTCGGGACTGGGGAGGGGGACCGACAGGGTGGCCCAGGGGAGCACACCCCGTGTCTGGGCACAAACTGTGGTCGGTGCTACAATAGAGTCAGCACGGCCGGGGCGAGGCCATGGACAGAGCTGAGGGTCTGTGCTGGGCATGGGGCTGGCTGACCCAGAGCAGCTGAGTGTCCGGCAGCTCTTTATCAGCACATCCAACCCGGCCCGGTGCTGTCGGGAGGCAGGGACCTCTGGACAGCGTGGATGAGGGGTGGCAGCAGGTGGCTGACCTGTCTCATTGTCTGGCAGCCCAGCAAGCCAACCATGTCCATCCCCTCTGGTTGGCTGGGTGAGAGAGTGGATTCTGCCCCTCTGCTCCGCTCTGGGGACATCCCCCTGCAGTGCAGCATCCAGCTCAGGGGGCCTCAGTACCAGAGGCCGTCTGGTCACTGGTGTCTGTATCAGTGGTCTGGAAAAGAGTATTGAGGGCATCTGCAGTCAGTCAGCAGATGACACTGACCTGGGTGGGAGTGTTTATCTGCTCGAGGGCAGGAAGGCTCTGCTGAAGGCTTGGGGCAGAGTGGCTGGAAAGTTGCCCAGTGGGAATATACCTGAGGGTGCTGGTCAACAGCTGGCTGAATGTGAGCCAGCAGTGTGACCAGAGAGGCCAAGGTGGCCAACAGCATCTTGGTCTATATCAGCAGTGGTGTGGCCAGCAGCACCAGTGCAGTGACTGCCCTGTGCTGGGCACTGGTGGAGCCACATCTCAAGTGCTGGGTCAGGATTGGGCCTCTCACCACCAGGACAATGAAGTGCTGGAGCAAGTCCAGAGACGTGCAGTGGAGTGGGCAAGGGGCTGGAGCACAAGTCTGATGGGAAATGGCTGAGGGAACGGGGCGGGGGGAGGGGATTGGTCTGGAGGAGGCTGAGGGGAGATTTCGTTGCTCCCTGGAAGGAGGCTGGCACTGGCCACAGGGGGCGCTGAGGCTGCAGGAACAAAACCTGATGACACAGCCAATGCTTTCCAGGATACTTTAATGCCAAGTGAACAGTGTGCAGCCAGACCTCTGGCTCCCGAGGCAGTTGGCAACCCCACCACTGCTTCCCGTGGGGCCCTTCCCCCAGCCCACAGACACGGCCCTTATTGACAAGCAGCTCCCCTGCCCGCAGGACCACCACGCACAGCCCTGTCATCAGTGGAGGCTGTTCCTTGGGAAGCAGGCACACCAGCAGAGGCCACATGGTCCCCTGCTGAGCCCAGGCCAGCCCCTCTACCCCCAGCTGATGCTGGCAGTCCCTCCAAGCAGCTGCTTCTTCTCCAACGACCTGCACCAGGCCCATCCATCACCGCAGAACAACACAAACCAACTTAAAAGGCACCATATTCCTATAAACCAACAACCCCAAAGAACAGAACTGTACCCTGAGGCCAGCTGGGGGACAGGGCAGCCGTCCCCAGCCAGGCCAGCAGCCCAACCCTCCAGCACCAGCTCTCAAAACAAACCCAAACCAACTCAAACACAGCCGGAGCAGGACCAGGTCCCCAGCGGGGCTCGCACGCCCCTCCTGCGGCCAGCAGCACCAAGGCTCAGGCTCAACTTGTGGCTCAGGCAGCATCTGCCTACGTCAGCTTGCACCCTGTGGCAGAGAGGGAAGTGTCAGGCTCTGCCCTGTGGGGAGCAGCACCCCAAAACCTCCTTCCCTCACATCCTCTGCTTCCAACCAGGAATCTCACCCTGAGCTTGCAGTCACCAGGGTCCCAGCTGGCATGGGTGACTGCTTCAGCCCTCCCTGCCAGGTTGGGTGTCCCCCCACCACCATCCCACACTCCCAGGAGATGCTCAAAGACTGGGTTGGCACTGGGTGCCGTGCAAGGACTCACCCATCATGTGGAGAACCTTTGATGCCACTGCACTCTTTGCTGCCTCGTGCCCGCTCCTGTCTGGCCCGTCCTGCCGCACTGACGTGAACCCGCTGAAGGGCACGGGGTAGCCTGGGATCACCACCCGGCACCAGAACCGCAGCCACCCGCTGCAGTTGGCCTGCACACACTTGGTGATGAACAGGGGCATCCCCAAGTTCTGCCTCCGGCACAGGGCGTTCAGGTGGTCCAGTGCATTGTGCGGTGCTGGGGACGGGGGTGCCAGCTTGGGGACCTCCAGGGACTTGCACCCTTGCACCTTTCTGGATGATGGCTTCTCAGCACGCGAACGCAGCTTCTGCTTCAGACTGTCATTCAGCCAGTCCACACTCATCCTCACCACACCGAGCCTCACGTTCCCTGGGAGAGAAGGGCAGCAGCTGTCAGGAGATGCCCATGCACCAGTATCACCCCACATCTGGCCCCAACCCTCAGCATCTGGGGCAGTGACCCCCATGGGTGGTCCGACACCAACACTCAAGTGTACAGACTGCACAGGATCTTTTCCCCTTCCCCCACCACCACTCATGCAGTAACAAGGCTGTTGCTTCTCCATCCCTTTTGCCACCAAGGCAGGCTCAGGGCTGTCAAGCGTGGGGGATTTTAGGGCAGCCTCCATCTACAGACAGGTGCAAAGACATCAAAACCAGATGTTTCTCAGCTGGGGCAGAAATGGGGACACATCAGGAGTCCCAAGGTTTGTGAAACAGAGGGCAATCACAGGATGGGGCACTGAGTAGATGGGCACCTCCACCAGGAGGATCTAGTAACTTGGACAACACTCTAGCCACCCTGGTCTGGTACTGCTGATGCTCGTGCAGCTGGCAGCTGCCCAAAGGCCTCCAGCAGCCCTTTTACCCCAACTATGACTAGGTCTGCACAAGGACTGCTGGGGGTCAGCCCCACTGAGGACACTGAGGTCCCATGGGACCCCGGGAAAGAACAGGGGGATGTCTCAAGGCTGAAGTCACCTTGCAGCTGAGCTTGGAGGTGGGATCAGCCCTTAGAGACAAAGCACCCTGATCCTCACACTTACCTTCCACCAGGATTTTCTTGGCCATGGCAGCAGCTTGGTGCGAGCCGTATTTGAGCACGGCGAGCTGGGCCTGTTTGTGGCAGGGGCTGGCATACAGGGTGACACTGTGGAGCCCCTCCGTGATGCGCCGCAGCACAGCCTCCAGCTCCCGCTGGCTCACCGAGGTGGCCAGGCCATCCACACTGAGCTCACACTTCTCCGTGCTCTTGCACACCACGATGGCGCAGCCCTTCCGCACCTTGAAGTTGTTGAAGGTGGCGATGGCCGCCCTGGCACCGTGCCAGTTGCTGTACCTGGCATAGGCAAAGCCCCGGTTGAGCCCACTGAAGGTCATCATGAGGCGAAACTCGTAGAGCTTCCCCACGCTCTGGAACAGAGGGATCAACGTGTTCTCGTACATGTCCTGTGGCAGCTTCCCAATGTACACCTCCGTGCCAGCCGGTGGGGGGTTGCCCACCCAATCTGTGGGCACACAGCAACATGACAAGCACGGGTAAGAATAACCTTGCCTCCATGTCTGCTGGGCACCCTACATGCATCACAGCACTGAGATGCTCTCCTCACTTACCTGGCGGTGGGCCACCATATCGCCTCTGCCCATTGATCTGCACCAGGCTGATGCCAGTTTGTTCTACCCAGGTCCGCAGGGCCATCTTGTTAGCCTGGTTGATACTGTTGGTCCATGTCTGAGGAGGAAGAGGATGCTTTGTGAGCAAAGAGTTTCCAACCTCACAACTGGGAGCATCCCAACCTCATGAAGCAACTATAAGGCCCAGCACAACCCTGCACATGGAGGAGCAAATGCCAAACTCCTCTGACCTCAGGAAACCTGAGGAGCCTCTCAACACCACACACCTGAAGGACTACCCTGCTTGTTGTCCAAGCCTGCTCCACATGTCCAAGTGCAGTAGAACCAGAGCATAAAGTCACCAAGAGCTCCCCTACAAGGGCTTTGAAAGCCAAGGTATGGGCACAAGATGGCTAGCACTGCCAAAGAGAACTGAGGCAGAGCCAAGGTGATCCACCACCAGATCCCAGGCAGGCTGGAACCCCAAGACTCTTTTACCAGCATCTCCTCAGGCTTCGGAGGACCTGAAGGAGGGTATGGAGCCACCACCCATGCTGTGCTATGGTCAGGTTTTAGCTCACTGAGTACTGCGAAGTCCCCTTAGGGCCCCTGGACCTGAACACTATGCAGGATTAAACCCAGCTCAGGCTCAAGTGCAGTTTGGCTGCACCCTCCCTTGGCTCATCTCCAGGTCCACCATCGGGGGTTCTGCCTTTCTGTAGACAGAATGACAGTGGAGACTCCTCCTGGGAACCTCAGCCTGGAGGGCACGATGGCCCCGTAGGATCCATCCAGGAGCTGCCAGGACTCTCAGGGCCGCAGGACCCAGCCCTCTCCTCCCCTCCCCGGCCGAGCCCGGCTCGCCCCGCCGCCCACGAGGTGTCACAGGGGCTCGCCCCCCCCCGCGGGGCACCGGAGCCGCCGGTCCCAGCTCACCTCCGCGCCGCCGCGCCCCACCCGGACGATCTCGGGGGCTCCGGTCTCCGCCCGACGACCCCCAGAGCCCCGGGACCCCCTTGCGCAGCGCCCAGGCCACCCCCTCCGAGAGCTCCCACCTCGTCCGCCATCGCGCCGCAGTTCCTCGCTGAGCTCTGGAAGGTTCCAGCGAGGCCGCTCCGCCCATCGCGCAACGGCCGCTCGGCGCGGGGCGGGACAGGAAGGGCCCGAGGGGGCCGCCCACCCCCTGCCCGGGAGCGACGACCCCCAGCGCCGGTCCGTGTACGACGCTGGGGGCCGAGGGCACCCCGAGTCACCCGCTGGGACCATCGCCCAGCCCCGAGGGCAGCCGGGGGCGCTGGCCGCTGAAGAGGCCGAGAGCAGCTCGGCGAGGCAGGAGGGCGCATCCCTGCCCCGAGGGGAAAGCAGGGACAGCAGGCAGGGACGAGGAGAGACAGATTTATTGTTCGGGGAGCTGTGCCTTTACATTCTGCTTGGGAGAAGGTCACGGCCCCGCGCCCACGGCAGAGAGATGGAGACGATGTTGATTCAAAGCGACTTGAACAAGACTCCGGGGTCCGCTGGCATCACGCTGGCATCACGCGGCTCGTGGCACCACAGCTGTGGCATTTGCCAGAGCCACTTGCAAAACATCTTTCCAGCAACATAGTCGAGGGCCAGGGCATGTCATAGGCGTTGATGCAGCTCCTCTGCTCCCACCGGGAAAGGGGAGGGCACGAGACAAGAATAAATATGGCTTTCGAAGGCTCCCCCGACGCTGCAGCCGCCGCTATGGACCGGGCAAAGGCAGCACCGGAGGAAATCCGTCAGCCAGAGTCCAACGAACGAGGAGACTGTCAGGAAGGGGTTTAAGGCTGGCTCGTTCGCATCCTGATCTCCTCAACCAGGCTCTCCCTGCGAACATTGACCTGCATGTGGGGGGGAGGGGCACAAACTTGTTTCAGTACATCATAAGCAGCTTGATATATCATGATCTGCCCATGCATGGCCCTAGGAATGGCCCTAGGACATCACCCGGTGGTGTGGTCACCTCTATGTGTGGTCATCTCTCTATGGGGATGGAGCAGGCTGCAGCACCTGTGGCGTGGAACCTGCCCTCTGCCCTGCCAAGCCGCCTCCTGCCCAGCAATCACAAAGGCAATGGCTCTCCCCACTCTTTCCTACTGGTTGCAAAGCCAAGACCAGTGCAGAAACCTGGTCCCACTCAGCCCAAGAGGACACCTCCAGGTCCTTCAGCAATGGTCCCACACCCTGGCCAGAAAGCGTGAGCAGCCACACGGCCCACTGAATCGCCCTTCCATGTTCCTGAATTGAGAATAGCTGGGAAGTCAAGGAAGCCACACGATGGGAAAGTCTCCAGCTCTGGAGACAACAGTGCTCCACACTGCCAGGAAACTGCTGGGGGCGAGGAGCTGAACATGGTGTTACTGAAGAGACCACTGCTTGAAGAGATCCAATGTACAAAAAACTGTTACAGAGGGCTTGGGGGCAAAGTGACACAGAAGCATGTGCTCCACAGCAAGTCAAGAGGGCTGAGGAAACTCACCTCACCCAGACACAAGAGAAGTGCACCCACAAGGCCACCATCATCACTCCTGAGGCCTCACATCAAGTCTGTAAGCCCTGGCTCATGCCCTCTGCCTACTGCGTATGGAGAGTCCTCCCCACACTGTACCTTCTGCTGCTTTAAGCCTTGGAAGCTTCTTCACATCAAGTAGAAGAAGCCTTCCTCCTCTGACTTCCCCTTTGGGCTCTACACTCAAAACAAGGGCTGGCAAAACCACCTTGAGGGGCATCACTGCAGAGTGGGGTGCAGAAGACTGGCCTGAGCCTGGGCCAAAGGGTCACGCAGCCAATCCCCCTCACGCCAAGCTACCGCCGACCTCACCTCCTCCCTGGTTGCCACAACCCGCAGCTTGACGACTCCATCCTTGAGCTCCTGCTCACCCACAATGGCAACAAGAGGGATGCCTGTGTCCTCACAGTACTGCAGTTGATTCAGCAGTTTGGGGTTCTTCTTGTAGAGCACTTCTGCCTGGAACCAGAGCACACCACCGTGATCGGAACCGACCTGTTCCTCTGCACCCTCTCTAGCAGGCTCTGCCAGACCAGCCTGCTAACTGCTGTCTGGTGAACACAGTGCTGTGCAGTACGAGGTAGGATGGGCTAATGGAGAAGGCTGGGCAGCTAGAAGCTAACAAGCAGTGCAGCACAGAAGTACTTGCAAGGCACCACTTCTCCTGGGAAACCACCCAGGTCCTTGTCAGACCAGGGCAGTAACATCAGGAGCCCAGCACAGCACCCAGACTGGAATACACCTGATTCTGGACATAAAGAAGTTGAAGGCATCTGCCCACCTTCTCCCTGTGACTCCTTCCTCCCAATGCAAAGCCAGATCTGGTCTATTCCTGGCACAGAGAATGGACCAGACAGCTCCTGACTTTGCCATCACCTGGTCATACCTTGATTCCAGCATCCCACAGCTCAGAGATGAGCTTCAGTCGCTCTTCAAGGAGCTTCTTTTGGGCAGAGGCCACCAGCACCTGTGTCTCTGTTGTCCTGATCTTTTCCTCAGAGGCCTAGAGAGGGAACAAGACTCAGAAGATGCCATAGACATACAGAGATATCTGAGACCCCACCAACAGGACTGGTCAACACCCCAGGCTCATCAATTTAGTGGTGAAGAGGATCAGGCTCAGTTGGGTGAATGGCATAACCTCAGGAGAGTCAGGGAGGTCCCCCACACCCCACCCTAGAGCAGAATCTGCCACTGTCACATGACAGAGGCTTAACACAACCTCCCCCCTGCACTGCAGGTGCACAAAGACAACGAGCAATTTCCCTGCCAGCTTCTGCCTCAAGACTGTTCCTCTACTGTTCTTCCCAGAGATCTGCTCCAAGCAGCTCAGGAGCCACGAGCCCATCAGGAGCTTGACAGAGGCAGCTGCCTGCTCTACAGCTGAGCTGGTAACCATGGTTTAGATCAACATCAGCAGAGATGCTCCAGCACTGTCAGGAAGCCACCTGCTCCAGTGGCAGGTGCTGAATACTCAAAGCAGCATTTTCCTACCGCTGCTTTCGCTGACGGGAGAAGCCTTTAGAAGGTCACCTGCAAGAGGAGCAAACCTGGCCAGGGCTGGAAGTGGCAAGGACAGAACTCAGTTTCCACTTGGAAATCCTGGTTGTGTCTGGCTGCTGATACAACTCCCCACAACAAGGCTCTGGGGGAGGGAGATGTGCAGCAGAGTTTTGGGAGCCTACAAAGACCTGTTTAATGCACAATGATCGGGATGGGGGACAAAGCAATAGTAGAGCAACTCTGAAGTGGGGGAAACAGGAAAAAAAGTATCTGGGAAACCCCCAGAGGCACCATGCTCCCTGTCCAGGGGACACCCCATCCCTGTCCAGTCTCTATAACATCCTGGGCAGGATGAGCAGATGGGTGAGGCTGCTACCACCCTGCCAGCCTTGCAAAGCAATGCCAAGGGAATGAGGGGTCACACTGATGCCCAATGCATTGTGGTACTGAGGCACCTGACCTGGGAGCCTGGTACTTCCAAGGACTGAAGTGGCCCCTACAGATGAACATGCTGTATCTGAGGAGTGATGGAAGAGGGTTTTGTGTCCAGTGAGAGTCCCAGACATCAGCTCCCAAGCCAGAGAGAGATGGAGACTATGGCCTGGTTCTGACTCCTGCTGCAGAGAGCAGTAGAGGCCTGACAGGGTTCTCCATCAAAGACTGCAGTCAAAAACACTTGCTTCAGCATCTGCTGACTATAGGTATGCAAGGAAGATGTAAATCCTTGCTCTTTCTCCACACTTACTTGAGCATCAAAGGCACCTACCTCCACTCTCTGCTCCAGGATGGAGAAGATGCGCTCGATCCCAATGCTGACCCCCAC
>VXBZ01012937.1:0-10240 GCA_013399135.1 Heliornis fulica | reverse complement strand
CTCCCCGATGCGATCCGCAGCCTCGGGGGAGAGCCCCTTCTCTCCTACCATCTCGCTCCTCACTTCTTCCCACGGCATCTGCAAGGGCAGAGAAGAACATCAGCCACACGTCCAGGGATGGGGTACCTCCTGCAGAAGGTCTCCTGTGGTCCTGCCCAGCAGAGATGAACAGACTATCAATGTCAGTATGGTTGAAAGGTGCAGGAGCGAAGCAGATCACTAAGTGCTCTCAGAGCACAGTCATATGCTCATAGCTCCATTTCTTGTACCTCTGCCTGCCTTGTACCTGTTTGCATCCCAATCCTGCAGTCAGCAAAGCCCCCCAGAAATCTTGAAGCCTCAGGACAAATACTTTGGTTTTGATTTCAGGCCAGAACCAAACACCAGAACTGTAACATATATATATATATATATATATATATATATTTATATATATATATCTATAACTGTAAAAGAGTTTGAGAGAAGTCTTGCTGCTGGGGTTTCCCTGGGTAGGCGCTTGGTCGTAAACACCAGACAAGAACGTGCTGCTGGCCATGCCATCCCATCACCTGGAAGGGTGTGCAGAGGTGGCTGGGTGATGCAGACACCCCATGTAGCAGAATACACTGCAGCCTTCCCACTGACCAGGGGCTCAGAGAACCAGAGCCTTCATCATACCCAGCTAAATACAGCATTTCAGTGTGATAGCAGTGAAATGTTCCCATTCTGAGAAAGCCCAATCCCACCTTCCCATTGCTTTTCCACACACACACAGCTCCAGACCCTACTCTTTGGTCACACCTTTGCAAAAGGCCTCACTGCTAACTGGATTTTGAGTGGGTCTTCCTCTAGGTGACTTCATTCAAACAGATGAGGCCTCAAAACGTGGTTCATCCTTGAACAAAACGTGAACACACCAGACAAGCAGCAGTCAGCCCACAGAATCCCCCACATGACTCTCAATACACAGAGGAATTCACCTCTAAATTCTACTTCAGATCCTGAGCCAAGGACCCTGAGATTTCAGGCTACACTTCATTTTCTGGTGGTTTGTTATTAGTGGAGCATTTTTACATCTGATTAGGGCCTACAGTTAGAACAATTGGCTTCAAATCAAAGTTGTATGTACACCAGCACCTTTCTCTCCTCCCAGAGGGTCCCACAAGGTCCTGAATCCCTCAGAGACCTTCACAACAGCCCACGGTCCTGAGGAAGGTTGCTCAGCACAAACCTGTGGGTACCTCTTGCCTTGTGTCTTGCAGGAGCAGCTGCACAAAGAGGGTGCTGCTCTCTGTCACACCAAACCTGAGTAAGCTGTACAAACAGCAATGTCAGCACACAGCATGTTTTATTTCCTGTGCTATGTACACACATCAGCAGAAGTGTGAATGAAATGACAGGAGAGGTATTACAGCACTGAGCATCATGCTGGCATTGTGACTGTGCCCACCCTGCTAGGACATAGCACAGGCCAGCCCCAAGGAGCCCTGTTCCCACAAAACAGGCTTGCACCAACAGAAGGCACAGAGGAGTGTGAAGGCACAGAGGAGTGTGAAGGCACACAGTGCAGCACCAGACAGCCCAGCACTCTCCTGCCCAGGAGACAGGAATGCACTGCTGGGGTTACTTCTCAGGTCTGCATCTCATCTGAATACATTTCTCTTCTTCCAGGTAAATTACAGAAACCTCATCAACACATGTCTACCTCGCATCTCTCTGCTGTGTCCCTGCTGCTCCTCACCACCTCCTGTGCTCCCACAAACAGCACATACTGCCCAGTGGTGCCCTGATTGGGCTGGCACAGCAACACACACTTGCTGCCAGCCCCCCATGCTCAACAGGGATGCTAGACATCACATGGCCAAGCAGAAGAAGCACCAGCTTGTAGGACAGCATTTATCAAAAGGGTCCTGGACACCAACACAGTTTGGGCAGCCTACTCACCAGGGGACTTCCATTTAACTCAGCCCTGTCACCTGCAAACTAACTGCCTACAGTCCCATTGTGGACTGCAGATTGTACTCTACCCCTGCAACACCACAGGGATTTACTGTTTATGTCATACTTGCAACTGAGGTCTGAAAGTTTAGTAAAGGTCAGACTGGATGATCTTCCGAGATCTCTTTCTATCCAGGGTGTTCTGTGACTGCAGGACCCCACTGTGGCTCCTCACACCACCCAATTGAACCTGATGCATGTGAAAAGGCTTTTCAGTGCCCTGTCCCAGTCTGGGGGCAGGCTTTTACCATCCTGGTTCATAAGCAGCAGCACCTTAAGGGTGAGGTTTGGGATGCTGAACCTCCTGTGGAAGAGCATCCCCCATCCCCCCCTTCCATCTGCCAGGACCTGGCAGGACGCCGAAGGCGGCATAGGATCCAGTCTTCCCATGTGACCACTGTGCTCTGCGTGCCTTCCCTCCAGAGAAAGGGGAAAACAAGACCAACTCCATGTTCATTACCATGTTCCAAACAGTTCTCACAGACCACAGTTAAGAGCTGCCCAGAGGGACAGAGACTCAGGGTAACTCCAGCAGCAGCAGCAGCCCAGGGCTCCAGTACCTTATCCAGTTTGTCGACGCTGGAGCAGATCGTTCGGAACCTGCTGTCTGGAACGCCACAAACTGCAAACATCCCGTCAAGGATGCGCCGGTCGTTCACCTGGGGGAGAGGGAGCAGGTGATGAATGATCAACTCCAACAGACACTTTGTCTGGGCCCAGTTTTTTCTCTAGTTTTAAACATGGAAGAGAAGACAAACTGGCAGATGTCTAGGGAAGAGAAATCACTGGGGCCTGTGAGCCCTGTCACGTAGACATAAAATCAGCTCGGGAACAGACCACAGGGTAAGCAGAGGAATTCAGTGTGTTACACGCTGCTCTCTCAGTGTAAAACCAAAGGGACATCTGATTAGGTTAAAACCTCACAAAGGAGATTTTTTTGTGTGTGTAGTACAGGGAATTCCACAGTTTAATTGTGGTCTGTAATAGCAGGTAATCAAGGTCCAAGGTTCAGCTGGATTCAACACTTCCATGGGAAGTGAGAACACCCACAAATTACAAAGAAACAAAGCCTGCTCAGGAGTGTGTAATCCTCCAGCATCCCCACGAACCAGTCAGCAGCCCACAGAAGGTGAGAATAACCATGGCAGGTTATTCAGCTGATCCCTGCTGTGAGGGTGCATTCTCCACCTCAAAGGCATCTGCTTTCACCACTGCCCCAAACGGCTGGACTGGCAGTTCCTGGGCACAGCTCTGCAGATCATCCCTGACAGGTTCCAGGGACTTGCCCCCCCCTCTACCTAATGGGGGATGCACGCAGAAGCACAACACCCAGCCCTCACTGGTCACTTCCCCTACGCAGCACAGCCACGACCCAGCTCTGGGACCCTTCCAGGGATTCCACCACTCTCTTGCACATCAGGTTCTCAGCACTCTCCTACTGCTGTACACCCTTCCCCACCCTACCCAACCCACACACCCAGTGCCATTTGCTGTCGCATCACGGTAACAGAGGTGTTGGGAAGCAAACAGCAAGCCCAGCCTCCATCAGAGCACAACTACTCTCCTGGAAGAGGCCTCAGCCCCAAAAAAGACTTGGTAGGAGGGTAGGAGTGTGCAGACAACACAGTGCACACACTGAGCAGTTGGCCCTACTGAGGAGGCATTAAGAGCTGGGACACGGGCCGGGATCCTGGGCCAGAGCTGGACAGCAGGTGGTGACCACTGTGGTCACCTGGTTAGTCAGCACTGAAGTTTTGCAGGGACTGCAGTTAGTGCTAGAGAAAACTGCTAAGTGTGGCACCAGGAAAACTTCATTCCCAGTGGGAGCTCAGCCTTCTGACACATACACCACGAGGAGGCAGAGGTGGGATGAACGTCTGGATCAGGCGTGATGGGTGTTAGAGCGGGAAGAGGTGCTGCTACGTAAAACCACAGAGACAACGACCACTCTGCCCACCCTGGTGCAGGGAAACATGGCTGGTCTCACCTTAATGAGGAAGTCCCCGAGCTGCAGGTCACTCAGGATCTCATGCACAACCTTCAGGCACTCGGCATCGGGAATCATCGGGTCAAACTGCCCGGCGATGTCAAAGTCCTGGGGCACAGGAAAAGGCCGTGAGCAATTCAGCACTGCCGGCGTGGCAGCAGCAATACAGCTCCAACTCCGCTGTCAGAACAGTGGTCTGCTTACAAAACACAACAGGATGGGATCAAGAGAGCACCAGCCCTCGCCAACAGGACCTGGAGGGATGAACGAGGGTCATACCCCACGTCGAAGGCAGCAGTGCGCTCACGCCCGCTGCGCTGCAAAGAGCTTGTGCCCCCTGCCAGGGCCAGCTGGGGCAGTCTGTGAGAAGCCATTCTGCTTCTCCCCATTTCCTGCTTCTGGAGGAATGTGGCCTGCTCCCTGCCTCCCTCATACTTTGAGACAGATCCTTGAAAAACACCACGGAGGAGACAGCAGAGTGGCCCTCAGCAGTGAGCAAACAGAACAAAGGAACCAGGAAAGGGAGGAGAAATCCACTTAATTGGTCTAACCTAAATGCCAGGTGTCTTGCCTTGATTCTTAGGATGTTCTTTTTTTAATACACATGCCAGTCAAGTTAATAATCAGGGAAAGATACAGAGAAGCAATCTCAACCAAAGTTTCAACTGCTAAGACACAAAAATAAACCAGAAAGCCAGAGTGGTTTCCACCAGAGATTACCAGATGAACTAGCACACAAAACTGAAGCTCAACAGATGTTTTGAAGGCCTGGTCCTGGAGACTGGGAGAAGATATACCAGGAAGCAAGAAATAAGCCTTAATTTGACTCTCATTTATGAGTCCCTAAATAGAAAGTCTTTGGTGACATTTTGAGAACAAGAATAATTTTAATTATGCAAGTAGATTTCATCACAATTTCACCAGGCTTCCAAAATAAACTGGGGCAACAGAGGAGGAAAGATTCACAGAATTGTAGGTGTTGGAAGGGACCTCCAGAGATTGAGTCCACCCCCCCTGACAAAGCAGGTTCCCTAAAGCAGGTCACACGGGTCGGCATCCAGATGGGTCTTGCAGAGAAAGAAACTCCACAAGCCCTGGGCAGCCTGTCCCAGTGCTCTGCCACCCTCACTGTGAAGTTCTTTCACACATCAGTGTGGATCCTCCTGTGGTCCAACTTGTGACCACTGCCCATTGTCCTGTCCCCACAGGCCACTGAAAAGAGGTTGGACACCTCCCTTTGTCTCCTTCACTTCAAATATTTGTAAACATGNCACTCCTCTTAATGCACCCCAGGATTCCACTGGTCTTCTTGGCCACCAGGGACAGTACTGGCTCACGGCCACCCTGTCATCCACCAGGACCCCCAGGTCCTTCTCTGAAGAGCTCCTCTGCAGCAGGTCATCCCCCAGCCTGTTCTGATATCTGCAGTTGTTCGTTTCCAGGTGCCAGACCCTACACTTGCTTTTATTGAACCTCATCTGGTTCCTCACTGCCCAGCTCTCCAGCCTGTCCAGCTCTCACCCAATGTCAGCAGAGCATTCCTGCATACCCCCCACTCCTCCCAGCTCTGGATCATAGGGTACTTGCTGAGGGTGGACACTACTCCCTCATCAAGGTCCCCGCTGGAGATGTTAAACAAGATCAGACCCAATTCCGACCCCTGGGGAACACCACTAACATGATGAGATCACATCAGTTAATTCTGTTGAGCAGAGTGCAAGAAAGGCTGATGCAATCCCCGTGGAACTTGGGCAGGGAAGTGTCACTGCCTCTACAAATGGCAACAGTGAAATCTCATTGAAAAAACCCAACCAAGGGCTGGTGGAAAATGAAAAAAAAAAAGCTGCTGGGCTGAGCAAAGCACCTCCAGAGAGGGGAGGTCACAGAGCTTGACTGACATGGGCCAAGGATGGGAAGTATTCTCAAAAAAAAAATTCCCAAATGTTTATTTAGAAAAGGGGAAGAATCCATTGCAATGACAGCAACCTTTAAAGAGCCATGTGGTGAACTAAACTATCAGACCCAAATTAAATTTAGCTTGGATTCTATGAGATGATTTCTAGGTATCCTAGGAGAGAAACCTTGGAACAAACTTTCAGATGAGACAGCAGGCAAAGACCACAAGTTGTCTGGAAATGAGAGTTTATCAAGCTGGAGCTGGAAGGCTGTATAACAGAACAGAAACAGCCTCAAAGAGGAACCTGTCTGCAACAGGAGGCCTGTGTTAATGCAGCTGAATGAAGTCATTCCTGAGGGCTACAGTCCTCTCAGAAAGCCACTAAGGAAATTGCTTTCTTACCGGTTCTGCAATTTGGCTTCTGGGTTTTTCCCTTCTTTTGGGATAAAGGCTGACTAAGCAGGGAACAGAGGCAGCATATGCTACAGCCAAGTCACTTGACAAGTTCAGGTGTCCTGCTAATGCAGCCTGAAGTTCACCTGTTGCCAGATTTGGGAACAGAAGGAAATTCTTCCTGTGTACCACGCTGGCAAGTATGATGGGATGGAGCAAGGAGCCACTCTCCTCCACAGCATGGAGCAGGCCAGATACCTGGGGCACCTGCAGGCTGTATTACAATGTCCCCTAACCCACCAGCACCTTGCATTACAACCACTCTCCTCACACTCAGGCTGTTTTTTCACACCCATAAAGGCATGCTCAGAAGATGAGCAGATCTTCTGCTGTTTCCAAAGCCACAGAGAAGGTTGCTGTAACACAGCCTTTGGTCCTATGTTTTCATGGTGCTACATCCCAACACATGCTGCAGAGCTTCAGCAGTGTCCCTGCTAGCAGATAAACTCACACACTGGTAGAACTCCCTGTATCTGCCCCTGGTCATGGCTGGGTTGTCCCTCCTGTAGACCTTAGCGATGTGGTAGCGCTTGATGTTGGTGATCTTATTCATTGCCAGATAGCGAGCAAAGGGTACCTGAGGCGACAGGGTTAAGGATGGGAACAGGTAGGGATCACCCCATCCACTCATCAGTCATAGGCAGTGTCAGGTCCTCACAATCTACCCTACATCCAGCACAATGTGGTACATACCCATGGGGCAAAACAACTGTGAAGGGACTTGCTGCAGCTCCCCAAAGTCTCTACAACCACCCAAGACATCTCACATGTGCTGTCACTAAGTGTCCCTAGAGGCATCTTCCAATGCCACTTTCAGCTGGATCTCAGTTCTCACACAAGCCATGTGCTGCAGCAGCCTAGTCCTGATGTAGCATAAACACCGCCCAGTAGTGACCATCCTCAACCCTGTGCACAAACGTTACTTCACTGAAGCAACATCCAGTAAATAACTGGGAGGGGGTTCTGCACCACGGAACAACACTGCCCACTCGTGCTCTCCCTGTCAGTACAGGGTCAGAGACAAGAGACTGTCCTTCCTCCTCCTCCCCTCTCTCCTCTGGACAGCACAGCCCCACAGGGAGGGCAGCAGAGGTGACAAGACCCCTCAGCACTGGCCATGGAAGGATACTGTCAGGTCATAGCGCAGGGACAGCAGCTCTCCTCCTTGGTCTTTCAGATCGTAGATGAGCTTCGAGTCTTCACCGTATTTCCCTGTCAGCGTCTCCTACAACAAAAGGAGACACAAACAAACCTTCAGTGACAAGGGATCAGCCCTAGAACACAGAGAACACAAGGAGACAAAGGGAGGACACCTAGGAGGTGGAAAAAAGAAAACTCATCCTTCAACACCCTGCAAGCTTTCAACTGTGGGATCCTCATCAGCTGAGCCAGCTTGCTGTGTCCTCACTCACCTTCAGCTCAAACACTGGCGTATCAATGACTTCTGCGCCGTGGCGCTTGAAGCAGGTGATGATGGCATTGAAGACCCTCTCACGAATGGCCATTTGCTTGGGGTTGTAATCCCGTGTGCCCTGGGGTGAGAAAGAGCAGGAAAGGGCACAGTTGGTTAGAGGCATGCGGTGGAGACAGGCGCAAGAGGAGACTTGAAAAAGAAGCTACCACACTGCTAACAAAGCCAGAGAGATCAGGTCCAGGCACCAGATACTAGGGGAGGAAGTAAAAATCAGCACTTAAGTGTAGTGGAAAACATCAAAACACAAAGTCTGCAGAGTTAAATCTGAGTCAGGAGTTTCACGAGGCAGGAAACAACCCATCTATCACATCTCCAACATCTGGAGTTCAGAACTTTCGAGGACAACAGGACAGCTAGGATCTGTCTGGAGCTCCACTATGCCATATGAGCCACAGCCTTGCACAATGACCCCCTCCAAGAGGTGGGATCAGTAGCTAGGGTTTGGTCTGAAGCTGTGGAACAAGCAGCAGCTCTCCAACTTCCAGTACACATGGAGAGCAATTATATTTGCACAGTGCAATACCTGTGAAGCATCCACCTACTGCTCAGTGGTAAGGGCTACCTTTTAATTTCTTCCCTCTTAATGAATATTTGATTGACCACCTTTAGGCTCTCAGCAATACACAAACCACTGCTAATTAAGCAGCTCTAGACTCCCCACTTTCACTTTCCAGGGCCCGGCAGCAAGGCCGGAAGGAGCAGAGAGTGCAGGGACTTCCTCACACTCCACCTGCAGGTCACACGGTGAGTAGCAGCTCTCAGCAGTGCACGAACGGGGCTGTGGTTCCCAAGCACTCACAGAGCAGCAAATTCCATTTACCAAAACATAAAAGCAGCAGACAAGGGAGGCAGTCCTGAGGAATCATCTAAGCCTGTTTTAAACAGAACCTGTTTTATTTGTGTGTAACATTCAGAACCGTCTCCACACCTCAGCACAGCAGTGCAGCTGGTCTCCTGGGATGTTGGATTACTAGTAGCTGACAAGTTACAAAGAATTTCAGGAAAAATTGTATTATACTTTGCTCAGGCCTGGAGACTAAAAAGATATTCCTGCAGGAAGGGTCCTTCCACAAAAGGACACAGAAATGTTGGCAACTGAACCAACCTGCTCAGTAAATGAGGTTATCAGCCCCCACAGACTAAGGGAAGACCAGAAGACACAAGACTTACCTTCCTCCCCACATTTCAACAACGTGCTGAAAGTTCCCAGCCACATGGGCTTCTCTGGCTCATGCTCTAGAATTCTTCACCAAAAACCTCACAGCAGCAGAGGGGCACCTCGCAGCACTCTGATCACCCAGCATACTGGCAGGTTCATGCACTCTGTCCACAGTAATGGGGAACAGGACCTGCTTGAGGATTGCTGATTTGCAAGAGCCAAGGTCTGCAGGTACTGCTGGGGTCAGTGCTACAAGAGCTATAGAGTCCTAGCCTTAAACTTGTATTTTCCCAAGAAGTCATGACCTTACTTCAAAGAGCACAATCTAGGCAGATGTGAGGCTTCCCACGCTGGGCAGCTACAGCAAAGCTTGACCAAAAGGGTACTCTGTTTCCTGACCATACCAACTTGTGGTCAGCTTGTCACAATAGCATCAGAAAATCTTAAGAGTCAGTAGAGCACCCAGGTTGGATGCTGACAGGGGTGTTTTCACTCCTCTCTCCTCTCCTGCTACAGCCAAAAAGGGAAAACAGAAATGTGAACCAAGACAGGTGACTCTGTGATGGGATTCTGCGTGCACAGGCGCAGGAAGGTGCTGTCGGTGTACACAGGAGTAGGTTGTGCATACAGAGGTGTGCATGTATGGGGAGAAGTTACCTTTGGAGTCTTGAGCACAAATTTGTGTTTCCCTTCATCTCCCCCAAGCTGTGCCTTCATTTCCAAAAGCTTCGCCACCTCCTTTGCAATCTGGGGAGCGAGAAAAGAGCGAGCTGGGAGTAAACTGAGCCGTCAGGCCCAGCTCACAGGCCTTCCTCGATACCTCCAGCCTCAGCATTCCCAGTACACTCAGATTTCATAGCTCATCCAACAGTCTAAGCCTCAACACATCCCCTATTTCCAGCCTCTCCAGCAACTGGGGAGGGATGCTCCCCACCTCTCTCCAGTACACCCCACTCCTGCTAGAAGCACCCCAATCCCTCCAGCGTTCTGATGCCCACATACTCTCCTGCCTTCAGCATCCGCCTCCCCAGCCCCCGCACCCCCCCAGTCCTACCAGCCTCCACAGCCCTCCCAGCTACTGCTGCTACAAGCAGCCCAGCACCAACAGCCTCCATCAACCTCCTCCCACCCAATACCCCTGTGCAGCTTTCCCTCCCAACACCAGCACCACCAGTCTCAAATCCCAGTCTCCCCAGCTGGCCAGTGCTCCCATCCTCCCCAACACCCCTTCCCAATGCCACCACCCCCAGCTCAGTAACACCCACACCAGTGCTCAGAGCTGCTCCCCAC
>VXBZ01012929.1:734-21695 GCA_013399135.1 Heliornis fulica | reverse complement strand
GAGCGGAAGGACAGTCACCCTTTGTTGTTACCTTCTTAAAGCCCAAAAGGAGTAGAGATAAAGGACTTCCAGCCAGTGCCCCCATCTCAGCCACAGATCTCTCTAACTATTCCACATCTCTTCCTCAATTTCTGTGTACTGTGTTCACTACACAGAAAATCATGGTTAAATATGCTAAGTGCTGTGAAAACAGAAGACATTCATGCTTCACCACAGAAGCACCTGATCTAAGAGAGCCATTTATTCACTGAGTAACAAAACAGCTCTGGCAGGCAGAGGCCTCTGGAGGTCACACTTCTAAGGCCTCTTGCTCAAAGCCTGTCCCACTGGATCAGGTTCCTCAGGAACTTCTCTCAAGTTTTCAACAGCCTAAAGATTCAGACTCCACAAACTGACATTGTCCCTCATGACATCCTTGTAGAAACTGATGAAGTACAGACACAGACAGATATACCAAGATGTACTAACAGCCAGCTGAAAAGCCAGGCCCAAAGTTTTCTGATCAGCAGCACAAAGTCCAGGTGGAAACCAGTCACTAGCAGTGCACGCTAGGCATCGATCCTGGCTCCAGTACTGTACATCCACACTAATTACCTGAATGATACAAGAGTGGACTCACAGCAAATTCATAGCTGATACTAGATTGGGAGGAGTGGCTGATGGACCAGGCTGGTGTGCCACCATCCAGAGGGACCTTGATGGGCTGGACAAATGGGCTGACAGGAACCTCAGGAGATTCAAGAAAGGGAAACGCAAAGTCCTGTACCTAGGGAGTAGCAATCCCAGGCACCAGTACTGACTGTCTGGAAAGCAGCCTGGCAGAGAAGGGCCTAGGGATCCTAGTAGACACTTAAGTTGAACATGGGTTCTACGATCCAGCAATGTGCCCTTGGAGCACACAAGGCAAATGGTATCCTGTGGTCCACTAGGAAGTCAACTGCCACCTCAAGGGAGGTGGTGACCTCTACTCACTGTTGTCACACACCTGGAGTAATGTGTCCATTTCTAGACTTTCTTCCAGCATAGGAGAGACACAGCAGAGTCCAGCAAATATAGTTACAACATAAATTGTATTAACAATATAACTCATGGTACTCTGTAAAAGATCCAAGGATACATTTCTCATCTGTTGCTATAGAGAGTGCTACTACTTAAAGAAAACTGTCCACTTAGCATTTACATTAGAGCATATTCATTTTAGAGTAGGTCATTCAGGCAGTATCTTTCATCTTGCCAGACAACAGTGCAAGATTTTATTAGGTGCTGAGAGGGTCCAGAAAGACAGCCCTATTTTTTCAAAGCAGTGTGTGAGGTATTCACTGCCAGGGAAGCTTGAGAGACCCTTTCAGAGCAGCTCAAGCAGCAATAGTGAAGAGATGGTTACCTGAACTTTTAGAACATGCCTAAGCCAGGAGCTGCTGGTAACTGGAACTGACAGATGGCTCTTCTTATTTTCATTACAACCCAATGTGAAAACAAGGAAGCTTTATTCCTCCACCACCTGGAATTTATCTTACTTACAACTTGCATATGGTGGATAAGGAGAAAGAAGCAAACCGGGGAAAGAAAGGAAAATGATTCATCTATTTTCATTAGTTGGTTCACTGGAAAACTCTGAGTTACCATAGGCTGTTTATTAATAAACCATATATTTGGTTTTAATATCCGAATCAAATCTTGTACTGTTGATCACCATCTGGCTCAAAAAAATCAGCCACACACTCCTAATGCCTTGGAGGGTGCAGACTTGCATTAAGTGTTTTGCATTCACTCACACAAAAATGTTAATTAACAGAAGGAAGCCACTTTCTGAGCCCCTGGCAAACCCAGAACTAATTTTTACTTTTAGTGATTGCTTTCATATAACGTGGACAATGAAAGGGGCTGGAGCACCTTTCCTATGAGGACAGGCTGAGAGAGTTGGGGCTGTTCAGCCTGGAGAAGAGGAGGCTCCGGGGAGACCTTATAGCGGTCTTCCAGTACCTCAAGGGGGCCTGCAAGAAAGATGGGGAGAGGCTGTTCAGTAGGGCCTGTTGTGACAGGACAAAGGGTGATGGTTTTAAAATAGAGGGAGGGAGATTTAGATTGGATATTAGAAAAAAGTTCCTTATTGTGAGAGTGGTGGAGCACTGGAACAGGTTGCCCAGGGAGGTGGTGGATGCCCCATCCCTGGAGACGTTCAAGGCCAGTTTGGATGAAGCCCTGAGCAACCTGATCTAGTTGGGTGTGCCCCTGCTTCTTGCAGAGGGGTTGGACTGGATGACCTCTGGGAGTTGCTTCTAACCCTAATCATTCTATGATTCTATGATTCTATGATTAATACAGAACTACCGCATATGTCCACTGGTCGGCTTCAGTGACTGTGCTCACACAAGTACTTGACACAGACAAACTTCTGCACAATTTTTTTCCCCCTAACAATATTTTTTTCATACAAGTGTGAGCAGTCCTCATACAAACTTACAGCAGGCATATAATCTGAAGTGGGGAGCAAGAGGCAAATACCTACTTCTGGTTTCCCCTTAAGGTGTTCCTATATTGTGTGAACCAAAAACATGTAAACCAGCTTACCTGATCTGCTATATCAAGTCTAGCTTTGTGATGGAGCAGAAAATCCACCACCGATACATGGCTTCTCGCGACAGCAAAATGGAATGCAGTGCGCTTCAGCTGAAAGAAGCAAAGCTTTGTTTGTCAGGTCAGTACTACAGTTATTTTTCCTTGAGCAGGTGATCAGGGTTTCTGAATTCTCTGATACATTTGTGTATTTCTCCTTCCACAACTACACTTGGTCTTTATCTGCACTTTTGTTCCTTGAATATAATTTTGGTATTGATCTTAAAGACTTCTTGTGGAACCACAATGGTTTAGTTACTTGATGTAGCATCATCATGCCTTCACTGAAATTCACCAAAATGTCAAAGTGAGATGAAGTAATCCTATACTGCTGAGATGAATGCAGTACAGGAAGCATCCATGTTTAGTATTTTATTATGTGATTTGATTTGAAAAGCTGAAGATTGGTTTGACACAATAAGATTTGCTTTTGCAAAGCTTCTTGCTTTTCACTACATCTCTGCAATTCATGATGAGATTCTTCCTTGGGTATTAGTCACCTTCCTAGACATTATCTATGCAAATGAGAGCTTCCACCTTGCAAACAGTGAGTAATTTTACACAGGTGAATAGCCTCAATGCTTAAGAGAAACAGCTGATTAATTTTTCCATTAAAGTAATTAATGGTGTGAGTTTAAAAGGGATTGGTTAAATTGAGTTAAACTTTAGCAGAGAGACTTCTGCTTTCAGTTAAAGTGAACATAACTAGATTTAACATAACCGACTGAGAGTTTCTATACAAGGATAGGTAAGTGAATTAACCAATTCACTTTAAGTCAGTCTGGACTTGTTCTCTTATGCTTCTATGCAGATCAGCTGACTTATCCATGTATAAGTTTAAATTTACAGCTAAATGCATTGAAAGCATTTGCATTTATGTTGTATGCTTATACCAGAAAAAGCCTCTTGCACAGAAATAATAGTTCTATCAACAAGACTCACCTTTTGGCTGCCTTGCTTAGTTTTCTTGGGAATACAGGTGCAGGAATGATCAACAGGAACTAAAGACCATTTTTGCCATTATAACCTATGACCCCACTAGAAGAATCCATCAATACACAACACCCACGCAGCTATGCTAGTAAATCTATTACAGGTCTGATTTAAGAATGACAGATTAAAGATTCAAACTACTGGACTGGAAAATTATTTAGTTTAATCTCCTGAAATCTGGAAAGCAATAAAGAAGCAAGAACTAATTTTAAAGTTACCTTTTTATGTAGCATTTAATTGATGGGAACACTTGCGTTGTTCAAGAAAAGTTTACTCAAAGAACGTTTTGCTCAATACCAATTTTTGTCTCACTCTGTTTCTCACAAACAAACCATGGAATGCCCCTGTACTATCTCCTCAATTCCCCAGCATGGAAAAATGCACAAGGGCATGGGAAGTAAGTTTTTATCAGAACCCATGATAAAGTGACATTGGACGTTCACTGGTAGTTGATTTATACATAGTGGCTGAGGGCAAACTGTTCTCCACAACTCCCAGATGAATATCAGGACCGCTCCACTACTGCTGAACTACTTCTCATGTGAAACACAGCACTATATTTTGCTACTGTAAAGTATACAATCTCAGATTTCAGGCCTAGAATTGATGTAAATGTAAGAAATGCATTTGAATTTGCATCTAGGGCAAATCTGACCTCTGATCTCACACGATAGAATGCTCTTGTGCTAAACAAACAGTAGCTTGGAATTTGTAGTACTAGCAGCATGAATTAATTCTCAAAGTGACTGTGATGTTAAGCTCTCCTGTTCTGAAAGAGAGGAAAATTGAGAAACAAGTCACCCAAGAGTACAGAGTAAGTATTAGAGCAGGGACCGCAGTTCAGAACCCTTAGTTCCCAATGTGATGCACAGACGGGTGGCTAGCTGCAAAGACCTGCGAGTTATGCTGCACAAATCCTACTGCCCACAGTGCATCTATTTCTTTTGAGGGACTCCTGCAGTCTCACCACCTTGCAGTTGCTGTGGATTCCCCACCATCCAACCCTGAAGAGTCACGTTTCAGATCAGTGTTATGTCAGATGCTTCATACTCACAGAATCTATAGCATTTATATTAACATTCTTTTTAAACAGCTTTTCCATGGTTTCCAAATTGTTCCTTTTGGCAGCATATTGAAATTCTCTCTCATCTGGTAATACTGTGGAAAAACATGATTTTAAAATTGTATTAATAAACAAATAGCTATAACCAAGTTAAGGGGTTTTACTTTCTGTTATTTGTCCTGATTTCATATGTTATGTCATTTCCTTCTCATCATAGGAAGGTTCCATTACAATTACCTCCTCTAGACACATCTGGCTGATGTTTCTAGCTTCAACATTTAAGTGCAAATAGTGGTAGGCTTTTCACAGCATGCAATACTATTATTTGCACTGCTATAGGAACAAGAGTTCCCTTAAAAGTTCTTGCCATCTAAACAAGACCCAAAGTATTTTATAGGCATAGCAGTGAACAGTACAAACAGCAGCATTCATATCCTATTCTTGGAAAAGCTGCTCTGTTTTAAAACAGAACACCCATAAAAATGTGTAGTGGTAGGTAACCAAATGGTATGATCCAACTTAAAAAAAAAAACAAAACCAAAAAAACCCCAACCCAGAACAGCAAGACCAAACCACAAACAAATCAGTTTTAGAGGATGGGGGAAGGGCACGAAGTGTGTGCTTGAACTCAAAATTTGGCCACAATGTAGAATTTACTATTAACTTGGGACCTTCCTTTAACGTCTCAACCCAAAAATGAGTATGTGTTTGGTCAACTAAAGTAGCTGCAGCATAAGTTTGGACACCCTGTATCCCGCTTTGCTCATTTCTCCAGTCTGTCAAGATCTTGATGAGTGGCAGCACACCCTTCTGGTGTTATTCAGTTAATAATCACTTCAAAGAAATCTGTGCAGCAGCTCAATCAGCTGCAAAAACGTTAGTAGATATTTTTCATTTCATAGAATCATAGAATCACAGAATGATTAGGGTTAGAAGCGACTCCCAGAGGTCATCCAGTCCACCCCCCCTGCAAGAAGCAGGGGCACACCCAACTAGATCAGGTTGCTCAGGGCTTCATCCAACCTGGCCTTGGAACGTCTCCAGGGATGGGGCATCCACCACCTCCCTGGGCAACCTGTTCCAGTGCTCCACCACTCTCACAGTAAGGAACTCTTTTCTAATATCCAATCTAAATCTCCCTCCCTCTATTTTGAAACCATTACCCCTTGTCCTGTCACAACAGGCCCTACTGAACAGCCTCTCCCCATCTTTCTTGCAGGCCCCCTTGAGGTACTGGAAGACCGCTATAAGGTCTCCCCGCAGCCTCCTCTTCTCCAGGCTGAACAGCCCCAACTCTCTCAGTCTGTCCTCATAGCAGAGGTGCTCCAGCCCTTGGATCATTTTTGTAGCCCTCCTCTGGACCCGCTCCAACAGCTCCATGTCCTTCTTCTGTTAGGGGTTCCAGAACTGGACACAGTACTCCAGGTGAGGTCTCACAAGGGCAGAGTAGAGGGGGAGAATCACCTCCCTCAACCTGCTGGCCACGCTTCTTTTGATGCAGCCCAGGATGCGGTTGGCCTTCTGGGCTGCAAGAGCACATTTCCTAGCATATCACACTTAAAAGGTTCATCGCTTAGGTATCTCCTACCTAGAGTATTTTGGCCCTAAAGCCACTTGTTCAATGATATCACCAAAGAGGACAGCACTCTCTTGAGACAGAAACTGCAGGAATTATCTGTTCCTTAGAGTCCTCTCATGCAATTTCATCCTACCGCATCACTTCTGAACTCATTAACGCCTAATGAGAATACAGCTCGAGGCAGTATAACTGCAAAGCGTGATAAGGAAAATCAGTATGGTATTCACCTAATTGCATTTTACATGCTACCCATGATTATAATCTCAGTGGGAATAATCACAGTTGTACAGTACAAAACAAATGGGAAATTAAACTGGACACTTGCAAAGCTGCTTCCAGTTTTCCTATGACATTATCCAAGCACATCAAACAGCAGATGCATCCTCCCAAAATTATCTGAGATCACAGAATATTACTTACTTGTTTTACAGCATGGGGATACAGAAATAATAATAATAATAATAATAATAATAATAATAATAATAATAGCAGTTGCAAAGAAAAATGCATCTCTGGCATCTGTGACAATGAGCATGGCTGATAGCAAAATCAGTATCATGAACAGGGATCTTTACAGAATAAATGCCGCACTCAGTTTACACCCTCAGAGAGTATCTAGCAGAGCTTTCTGCTACCCTGATTTCAAATGCAGGTAAACCAATGGTGGCAGGATGTCTTGCTCAAAGCATATTTGTGGCAAACAAAAAAACCAAAACATAGGCTACCCATTCCTACTAACTGATGATGAGCACTCATGATGCATGATGATACATGCATCTTACACAAGGAAGCAAAGATAAATAGTGTTGCATCTCAGAACACTCAGGAACAATCCCCAGTTTACTTAGGCTGCCTTTAAGAAACAAGAGAAAATTATGTTTCTTTGCTGTATCCGCATCTGCAAGGACAGTATAGTAGTATTTCTAACAAAGAATTAATGACTAAGCATTTATCTCCTCTCCAGAAGTCACAAACTGGCCATATGCTGTTAAAAAGATGACTTTTTGATCTCTGTGTGATGTTTCTTAATAACCTCTCTTGCTTAATACCTCTAAATTCAGGGGTTAAGATTAGTGGCAACCTAGACACACCATGGCCCTTACTTACTGCATAACCTTTTGCAAAATGATTTCTTCACACATGAAATTACAGGAGTATAGAGCCGTCTGACTCTTGATTTATGGAAGCTTTCTGTCCAAGCTGACGTCTCCAGAATTTGGCACTCCTTACACTATTAGTAAAAACTCAATTTTCAAGTAGCAGCAATTTCTTGCCTATTCATGGCTGTCAGTCTTTTCTGTTGGTTATTTTCTTTGGTTTCACACAAAATATCTGGCTTATTGCCCTACAGGTTATTTATAACTATATAATTACATTCTAACTGTAAAATTGTT
This sequence comes from Heliornis fulica, assembly GCA_013399135.1. Classification (NCBI taxonomy): domain Eukaryota; kingdom Metazoa; phylum Chordata; class Aves; order Gruiformes; family Heliornithidae; genus Heliornis; species Heliornis fulica. Next base: position 14,050 of record VXBZ01012929.1, on the reverse strand, counting down.
ATATTCAGTTTTACTTCTGAGCTAAATAAAAGTTCCAATTTTATCACTTGATTTCACTTGTAGAGAACCTTGTCTGTGGTGTGTTGAACATCCTGACATTTCTCATCTCTTGGAAGGGCAAGGAAGCAAAAGGATCCAGAAAAGCTAATCACTTTATTGACCAAAAGCCAGAAAGTCTTTCTCAACAGGATCTCAAGTTCTGAGGTACCTTCAATTTTTCTTTCCTCATATTTTCATTTATTTCCGTGTCCTCAATATGTTTTTCAGTAACAGGACAAATAAGAATGCCTTCCAAAGAAGTAAAAAAGTGCACCAGAGCTGCCAGTACTCCTATACAATGGAAATCTTTCCACTTCCTTCCCCTGCTATCTCGTGATACCCACAAAACAAAACCTGTCCCTATCTCAAAATCACGTAGAAAAAAACCCCATGACTTTCAATTGGCTGAAGTGTTCCAATGAGGTCAATTAACTCGAAAGCAATAACAATATTCAGGTTCAAATGACAAAAGAAATTATTTTTACTCGATTGTTTCAAAAAATTAAATCATGTATTTGATGGTTTGGTAACATTTTCAATCTTCTCTCCATGTTTACTTGTTTGTTACTGGAAATAAAATGACTAGAGCAAGTAGGTATTTTGTTAATACATCGCAATCTTTTAGAAAAAGTATTGTTTTCCAATTCAAAGAAGAGATGGGGAAAATTACCTATTGAGTCCAACAGTAATATTTTATTAGTTTCTTATCTGCATGTTTTGCAAGCCTGGAGGCATGAAGCATGGTATGGAGGAACAGCTCCTGGCTGTCATGCTGTGATCATAGGACAGGACCATGGCAGGCATTAATTACTGCTCAGTTTCCACAAATAACCCATTTTCACAAATTGCAGACCATGGGGGAGCAGTCTGTTCTTTCATAAACCCTTTCACAGGAAGAAAGCTGGAGACCCCATCACTGGGAGAACAGAAAGCTCTCATATTTCTAAGTGATGCCCAAATGGGGACCCCAAGCAGTTGTGAAACTTGGTAGGTGCTCAGCCACAGGGATTTGATTAATGCCAATGAACCTCCTCAGACAGCTTCAGGGGTGAAGTTAAAGCAGGACACCAGGCAGTTTGTGGGGCCTGCCCCTTGGAAGTCAGACCCCAGCTCACAATCATACATCCACCCATCCTCACTGATGTATTTTACTTTAAATGTAGCAGCTCTTTTCTAAACTCGTTTTCCTTCCCCACCCCTCATTTTGTTCTTTACTTGAGGCAAAAGGGGGGCTCAGCTGGGCCCCACTGCCCCAGCAGCCTTGAGAGGGCCTGGTGCTCTGCCTTCCTACAAGGCCTATCTTCGTTCCCATCCCCACCTCTCCCAGCGAAGGGCCCGAGGCCAGCCGGGTTGCCTTTCCTCCATCCCCGTGCACTCACGGCCGTCATGGCTGGCTGCCTGCATGGCATCCTCTCCAGCTCGGAACAGGTGGCTCAGACCCTTCATCACCACCCTCGCCTCCTCTTCCTTCTCACCTAAAAGGGGCCCCCAGGCCAGGCCCTGCGGGGCAGTGCCCTGCCCTGGCCCGACAAACCGGTTCCAGGGACTGTGTGAGTTGAGTGGAGCACACTCTGTCAGGCCCAACACACCTCTGCAACCACACCTGCAGCAGCACCCTAGCGCTAGGCACATCGTCCGGAGAGGTAGAAGTGCAGAGCAGCTTTAGGAGTTCATTTTCCAAAAGAAACCAGGAACTAGCTGCACAGAAATTCTTGATACTGGCTAGGCACTGAACATCTAGCCAGTCCCCCCATGGTCTTCTCCAGCAGTTAGTCTTGCATGAAACAGCAATTTGCACTTACAGATGCACACGAGAGAAAAATGTAATCCCATTTGCTCCTAAAGTGTATTTTGGGAAATTCCTCTTAGGCATTATTACCGCTTCTGTCAGTGTTCACTGGACTGGAGAGAGTGACTTCCCCTGTGCCCTGGCAAGACTGACACAGCCTGGGAATGTGAGAGGCTGAAGAGCTCTGCTGTAAATTTGGGCAGAATACACACATGCAGCAGCAGCAGTACTGATCCAAGCACAAGACTTCATTTACAGACAGACAGCTTTTACTTCTAGTAAAAATCAATACACACATCCCTAAAGGTCCAGTTTTTGTGAACGGATGTACTGAGATCTATCTGATCCACCTATTTCTCTTGAAATCCAGTATTTGGTCTAAAGCCAGCACTGATGTGTCACACAGACAATTATTTTTGAGATATGAAAAAAAATTGCTTCAAGTGATGTTTAAGGAAAACAGTCTGTATTGCTAACATCTAAAAATAAATATTCAAAAAGTAGCTCCAAAAATGCAGGACTACCTCTATGCAGCCTTATACAATGAAGGACATGTTCAAGTTCCTTCACCATAATTCTTTGTAATTAAATTACACAGCCATCTTCTAAGATTGACACCAAAATTAGTCTGAAAGATGCAAGAGTTTGTAAATAGAGTGAATCTGGATACAAAACTTATTTGCTTGGATTCTGCTTATCATACAGGAAGAGATTTCACATTTCTCCTTTAAACCTTTTTGATGCAGTCAGGCTGTGATGTGTAAGAATCTCTACACTTGAGCCACCTTGGTCTGCTAAGACTGTTTCATTGACTTTACTTCATGTACATGAATGCTACTCATCTGAAAAAAGAACCAAACCAAGAACCAGCCTGTGAAAATAAACTCATAGTGAGAAGAACAAGTAACTGATTTAGCCTCAGCTGAACCACAGAGGTTTCACTTTTACTTGTTTCCTGCGAGTCAAATGTTCCAGAAAAACTTCTTAAGTTTTATTTCTGTAAGTGACTGGGCTAGCAATACAGACCCACAGTTTGCAACGTTAATGCTCATTTTCAAAATGACAGACAACAGCCAACTGTGGAATGATGAAGTTTGCCTACAAGGTGGCACCAAGGAAAGAATAGATTTGCAGCCTCATACAGAGCACAAGTTAACGTCTGACTGTTTAAACCAGGATCACAGTTTTACATACACTCTGGAAACACGAGCTGTTAGCTTCCAGGTCTAACTGCTATCACACAATACTGTTTCACAGTGTATCCCTGATCTTTTAACTTTGCCAGCACTATACTTTTTATGTTTAGATTTTGCAAATAGCAGGTTCACCACATACTCTTAACCACTTCCCACAGTCTTGACTCTTTCAAATAGCCTCAGCAACCTGCAAAAGACACTGATGCACAAACTGAAAGATTCAGAGCTGAGAACAATCTATGGAGCAAGTGAGAACTGGAACACTTCCTCACTTGCCTTCACAGAGCACTCTTCATGCCAGGAACTCAGAGCATTTTTTGTAATACTTAACAGTAGTAATAAATACACAAAGAAGTATAACTACTGCAAAGAAAAAACATAAGTTAATATCATAGCATGTTGAGTAGTGCATAAGAAGGAACAAGCAAAACTTATGTCCTGTAAAGTCAAGGTAGTGAGATTAAACTGTGTATTAATCTGTATAAAACTGTGTACATTTCTTGAAAGTGTTAGTTTATGCTACGCTACTGCACCATCTGTCGGTTGCACTCATTCCTCTTCTCATCCCTTCTGGTTACAGCTACCTGTTGCCACTTGCCTTTGCTCATGAGCAGTAACTAGGACTACGAAATGGAGAGGGCCAGTCCCTCAGGAATACAAACAGTGATCAGCAAAGACAAATCAGAAATCCCCATGATGCTGACTGCCCAATGCACTCAGGCGCCTACAAGCTGCTCCCTAGGCTCACTTGTAGGCAGTGTGATTCTTCATGGCTCCAACCTTCCACTTTGATCCACATACGACCAGGTGCAAGACAGAGTCAGCAATGTGATACACCATCTCAAAAACAATTCTGATATCGACAGAGCTAATTGAAGTCCAACTTCTGCCCTGCTGAAACTGCTGTTATTGACACTTTCAAAGTGGAACTTCAGAAACTTCAGAGAACAAAATAGCATAAGCTAAAGTATTTATATATTTCCAGCAGGAAAATTTCTAGAAAAAAGATTTTTGAGACACCCACGCCAACAACTAATAAACAGATGTGGTAACTGTGATATCCAAGCCCAGAAAGACATTCTGTGAGCAAGGTATTTCAAAACTCAGAAGCATTTTAAGATATTATTATACATAGCATTATCAGATTCAATAGGAAAATGCTATTCTACAGCCTAAATTTGGGGTATTGAGGATTTAAGAGATAAACTCAAGCAAGTCCTTAGGGAAATACCTCTATGGCTGTTCCACTTCATGCCAAGCATCCTACTCACAGATAAATGCTTTGTGGTCATGCATATGCTGTCCGCATTCCTTTCTTCAGAAGTGGACAGGAGAACATTAAGGTGACAGAAAATTTAATCCTTTTACTCTACATTCCTAACTAAAAGGAACTCGGCATAAAGTATATATCTACCTACAGTAAGAGAGGTACTTACACTATACAAAAATTCTCATCTGCCACCAACTTAGATTGTTCACATGGTTTAGAACTCTGGATATAAGAACCATGCACTAATTCACACATAGGAAGTAATTTATACAGTAAGTTAAACACAAATATAAAGGAAATTTCCAGATGCTAATGAAAGCAGATTTTAAGTTAAGGTAAATTATATAAAACACACACAGAAGCTGAAATAAAAAAAAAAAAATGCTTACACAGTTCAAGAGAGGCCTGTATCTGGTGGGAACTTCCTGTCTGGAGTTTTTTGGGCATCAACAACATATTGTGCAGCAATGAATCTAACAGACACTTACTGTCTAGATATTTGCACAGAATAGTAACGTGTTTTGTAGCAATGGTGCCGCGCAATGTGTGTACCAGCACACTGAAAGATTTCTAGGGGGAGTATCTCCCGAGAATAAAACTACATGTGGCTGCAGTAAACAAGAAGAGGAAGATAAGTGCTGTAGTTTATGGCAAAAACACAGTGATGAAGATGAGTGGATGAAGTAAATGACCAGGTTCCTTGAAGACCAACTAAAGATTGTAGTATGCATGCGGAAAAAGGGTGGAAACCTGTGATGCTGAGTTCCCAGAAAAGTAATGACTATGTTAATAATTTCTCAGAAAGGTCACGAATACGTGTGTGTAACCTGTATGTAAGCTGTGCAGCTAACTCGTTCGGCACACGCTGGGAGGAGCAATCCCCTGTGTGCCCAGCCCTGGCCATTGAGTTTTGATTTCAGCTTTTCACAGCAGTCGTCTCCACAAGAACAAAGATGAAAAATTTTATCAAAGAAGTTTATGACCATGCTTAATTGTATATTGAAGGCTTCTTCAGATAACAACAGTAACAAATGCAGTTTAAGAACTATAAGGAATAGGTAAAAAAAGGCTTTTAATTTGCATTGCACTGAATAACTTACATGTAAAACATTAAAATATTTGCATCAGGCACTTTCTGTCAATATACAGTATCACTTTTCCACAAGGTGTACTTTCACACATATCTAAAAAGCCACAAAAATTTCTGGGTTTAGAATCATACTATAGATTTTATTTCCACATACTCCATGACACTCAGATAAATCCGTGACACTTTTTTTTTTTTTCCAAAACAGTTGGTAAGACAGCTTCCAAGGCTAAGCCAAACTGATTTCAAGTGCTTTCAGTAGTTAACTTTTTGCTAAGTATTGCACGTGTAAAAATACACATTTTAAAGAAAAACACACAATGACAAGGTTGTACTTACATCCTACACTTTATTGAAACAGAAAGCTACAATCTAATACAGGGACAAGTGTTCACTTAAGTCTTAGAGCAAACTCTAAAGTACTTCCAATACTGTAGAATCATGTTTTTTATGTTTAATTGTAATAGCTTTCTGCAAGATTTTTGCAATTAAAAAGCAGTTTACTTTTCATACAGGGTTTTACACTAACTTAAGCAATATGTTGTCATCATAAATTATTTGTCTGATAAATATTTAATTTTAATAAAATTGGTGTGAACAGAAAAAATCTAAGATTATTTTAAATATTTACACTTTAAAATTTCTTCCTTCCACATGCACTCATAAAATACAGACTTAACATTCAGAAATACAGAATAATTTTAATAATAGGTAAACAATAGAGAGGTTCAGCATCTTGCCTATTTGCACATAATTCATATTGTTATTGCACCATAGACCTTTTATTTAAAGTAAATATAGTATTACTTACTGGTAACAATTTCTCACTTGTGAAGAAAACAAGTTCTCAGCCTCTTTGGAAGGGCCAAGGATCAAACATCTGACCAACCTGAAGGAATCCTTCTCACCTTAACAGGTTTATTAACATTTTTAAAACCAGTGAAGTAGTCATCCTGTATCTCGTCACAGTAAGCCCCACAGGTCTGGTCCATCTACTCCTACTGAAGTAACTTTCAATGACAGCAATGAAAGCTTGACCATGCTCCTAATGCTTGCTCTCTTTCTTTGAAACTGAGAACAATCAATTTGTGTGTCTCCTGAGAGGATGCGTGTTTGTAAGCCGAAATCAAGCAACTCACCTCTTGTTAGCACACAACTAATAGCAAAATTAAATTTTGTGTTGATTTGTCCAAGGAAGTGTTAGCCTGAGTTTCCATGGCTACCACAGAAGATGGAAGGTCAGGTGTGGGCCTTCAGTAAGCACAGTGTGGCACTCTAGCTAATGATGCCTGTTTTCCAGAGAGCTTGCCCTACAGGATTGCTCAATGGCAGCTCTAATACCTCCGTTCTGCTTGTTGAACAGCAGAGAGAATTCATGAGGCTGCTCGTGACTCTGTTCCCCATGTTCAATATAAACAAAGTTGATGTGCTAGTGAATTCTGATTCTCAGAAACTGGAAAAATACAAACAGTATTATTTAAAACAAAAAATATTAAAATATGTATTTACCTCAGTTGTACTTTTACCTCAAACATCATGTTCTTTTTAAACAGGCTTCCAATGGGCTCCAAAGTGACAGGCACCTGAATCCATCCTACCAACAATTCCAAATTAATTTGCAGTCATAGACCACTATGAAAGACTTCATATAGAATATGCTGCTACACAGTCATTTAAAAAACATTTCGATTGTATGCTTGGAATTATTTGACTTGGCCTTTTTTGATACTGACTGTGAAGTTGTTGGTCCAGACCTAAAGTTCAAGAAATGAAAAAAAAAAAAAAAAAAAAACCACCAATAAGATTTTAAAATATACAGTGCACACCTACATGTCTTCCATAAAATCACTGAATATTTCTCTGAACTGTATTTTTTTAAAATTAGATGTGTACTCAAATTTCCAGAAAACCCGTACCTTTTTGTTCCTTTTGATGGATGTGTGCATTGCTGTCCTTTGCTTAAACCTCCTGCAAAATAAATGGAAACAACCAAATTGATTACTTCAGTGAAAGAAAGAATAGTCCAAAAGTCATGTACATGGCAGAACTTTCAAATGAAGAGTTATTGGGTAATTTAAAAAATCTTTATTAACACAAATTAATCTGTCTCAAAGACAATATATTACCTTATAATAATTATCTTATAATCTGCTGTTTGAATAACATAGTTTATATTAACATTTTTAAAAGAGAGAAAAAAGTCTTTAGTTTATTGAAATGTAATGGATTAATTTGAACCTTGTTGTTGCTTTCTGAAATATTTCAGAGTAATGTAGTTGGTTTTTAAGACACTTGTAGAAAACTATTTTCAGTTGTTTTGGTTTGTTTTTTTTAACCTGTAGAGGGAAATGGGAGCAGAGAGAGAATGCTTGCCAAGTTTTTCATGTAATACAAAGCCTATTTTGCACTTGTAACAACAATACTGCTTACAAAGTTTTCTCTGTAAAAGATTGATATAAGTCTCAGTTGTGTATTGATAATTCTAACACAGAGCATTTTAATTTCCTGTTATAAAGTTCCCAAGTTAGATTAGAGACAAGGTACTTTAAACACATACTTAACTACTTACATGTCCTCTGATCTGGCAAAATATTAACTCCTCATCAAAAAGAGAAACTACCTGAGTAAATATGCTACTGGTTTGGCATGCTATAAGTGCAGTTATGTGAAACATATTGTTAGATGTAAAACAGGCTTGCAAGTTCCCCCTTTCATGCTTCCATTCACCACCTCTTTGTTTCTGCCAGCACGTTACACAATGTAACTACTGTCCTGTCTACTAAGTCTTTGAAACAATTCAGATTAAGGATAGTTTCATTGATTTTCACTTAAATCTCACTGTTCTGACAAACAACCTTCTCAACATGATTGGTAATTAGCAAACACAGAATTTACAGAATGAGCAGTAATTCTTGCCATTCCTGCCACCATTGTGGCAAATGATAATTACCATCACATTCATAAATCCAGTTTATCATGAAAGCCAGTTTAATATTTTTACATAAAAATATTAACTCTTATGCAGGCTTTACTCAAATTTGTTGCAAAAAATCTGAAGAGTTCTAAGCATAAGATTACAAATTATTTTAACTGTACAAGCAGATCATTTGAATATCAGATATATCTTAATGCACACACTTACCCATTCTGTTTGAGTTCTCCATATTATTAGTAGGAAAATCTTTTTCTGTCAGTTCCTGGATAAGGCCTTTATTTAAACAGACATCCACATGTCTGTTAAATGACACAAGACTGGTTGTTTTCTGTTCTGAATTACAAACTGGACAAACAAGAACATTGTCCTCTTTGGCTTCAAAGGAACAGGGTGAGACAGCTTTTTCTTTGTGTTCAGTCTTTTCAAACTGGTCTCCACTGACTTGTGAAATTCTTCTGGGGGACAGACACTGTTTCATACACATATTTCTAGCAATATAACTGAGATTGCTGGGCTGTCTTTCTCTGTGAAGTTTATCAGATATTATCTGAGTGAATTTTTCTGTGCTATCGGTATTTTCAGATGTACTTGCAGATTGGTCTGTTCCTGCTAAATGATCGGTTTTATTTTTCTGACATTCATCAACATTTTCAATTTTAAATTGTGGAAGAAAGTTAAGTGTGTTTTCTCTTGAATTGTCATTCTTGGATATTTCCGTGTCATCTTTAACAACAGTCCCATTGAGGCACTCATCAATATGCCTATTAAACTCTTCCAAAGTATTGCTTCTCTGCTCCTCAAAGCAAACAGGGCAGGTGAAGATCTTATGCATATTAGAATTCTGTATGTCTGTGACTTTCTTTGTTTCTTCCACAAAATTTGCTGGCAATTTCCTATCAAGAAAGAGCTGCTTACCTACAGTTTCATCTGAAGAAAGACTTTCGTGGTTTAGCTGCCTTGCAGCTCGCTTTCTATCAAAAAAACTCCCACTGGGAGATACTTCTGAATTTTTTGTGAAATATTCTTGGTTGGACTTCAGTGGCTGAAGCTTAAGAAAGCCAGCTTCTTCTCCTGACTTTAAAAAACTCATAATGCTTTTTTGTCGGTACTTCCTCTCTTCTTCACTTAGAAATCCCGATACTCTTACACCTAATGATGAAAAACAAACCATATCAAGTATTCATAAAACTAGCATAACTCGACTGACACTTTTTGTGGTATACATCCACTCAACAAAAATGTATTTTATCTCTAAACAGAATATAGCTCTATACACTCTGTAAATGCTAACAACAGATTCCAAGGATTTTCATACAATTTTATCAGACCCTGAACACTTGCCCAACCATACTATTAATTTCAATACCCATGAAGATCTAACTCTGAAAAGAAAGAATTTAAAATATTTTACCCATAAGTCTTATCCGTAAAGGGTGAGGAGCAATACTATCAATTTCTGTTCCTAGTAAATCTTTAGCAACTGCAAATATTTCTTCCTCAGTAGAAACAGCAGACAGCACAGTTGAAGCTCTTGTTTTAACTTCAAAGTTCACATTCTTTAGCTTCAAGGTAATGGTTTTACCCTGGAGGGGCAGGGGAAGCAAAAACCCTAAAAGTGTTAATTGAGCATGGCTTACATAGCACAGAAACAATTACTATATAGCATCTATACAGGTGCCCTAAAGCCACAGTCAAGACTTTGTGATTAACTGTGTACAGCGAGGGCCACTACCAAGAACTTGCAAGATTCTGCACTTGTTTCTAAACTGCTGCCAAAGTTGAATTCTCTGAACTGGGTCATTTGGCTATGGTTCCCAGCAGACCATCTGCCACCAGTGCATGTTCAATAGATCTGCTCTGTCTATATTCACAATTCTATCATCTATAAAAAAAAAAAAATCTATCTCTTTACTTGGAAACTTACAGTGCCAAATATCTTAACTTTGCTGGGAAAACAACTAAGGATGCATATGTGTTATCCAATTCAGGATTTGCTGAGAACCTCCTTCCCCCTGCACGGCACTATCAGAGCCACACATAGCATCTGTGTTTGACACAGATATTCCCCTGGCAACCCCTTTCAGACCATTTGTGTGATTTAGTGTATCCATCCAAATGTAAATAAATGACATTCCTTTTATTCTACTGCCTTTGTAAGAACAATCCTTTTTTAATTCTTAGCCGATTATTTCTTTTTCAACCTATCATCTTTTAAGACAATCTTCTATGGCTGAAGAAGATTAATCACAATTCTTTTAGGTCTTGACTGTTATTCCCTGCTTTACTACAAAGACTTTCATAGAAAATATGAACTGTTCTTTATAGATAATCAATAGAAATTTTGGGGGAAAGAATGCAGGAACTGTTCCTACCATTCATACAACTGCATGCTACAATTAACAGGTCTGTCAGCAAGTTTGGGACATGAGCTTCTTAAACTACACTACTGGCTATTGGCTGGATCCTGTATGAATACAGGGGAGCAAGACACTGTTTTAGGTGAATTAGTATTACAAAATTAACCAACATACAGCTCATATATGATCAACTCTAATATTTGTTTATAAACACCAGTTTAATAAAACACATTTTAATGTGTTTACATGCTAAATAACTTTGCTGATTATTTTTTTCCACACAGACAGCCACCTGAACAATATCAAAGCATTACCTGAATATTCTAGCATATCTGCAAAATGAAGAACAGAGGATTCTGAAACAGATTGCATGGTTTGATGCTGTTGAAAGCATTCACGCTAAGACCACAGTAAGTTGGAATGCAAAGTATTGGGCTTTCACAAGTAAACAGAGAGCAATACAAATACCTTAAGTCCTTCTTTCTGCAGCTCTTGAGCAAGGTCTCTGCACAGTTCTTGACACAAGTTGTACTGGTCTTCTGCTGAGCTTATTTCACTGAATGTTCTAAGATAAATATGATTTTGTTAGTATAAATCCTTTTTTTTTAGTGACTGCCTTCTAAAAGTATATTTAGTGGCTCAACAGAACTATATGGGAAGAAGGTTGTAAAAGGTTTGAGTGTTTATTTCAAAGAAAAATAAGTACCCATATAAATATTATACAGAAAAATTTGTGTACATTTATGTGTTTCAAAATGTTTGCAAAACCTTTCAAATAATGAAGTAATTTGGCTTTCAATTTTTCATGCACTATTTGAAAATGTATCAGATTTAAGGTCATTAATGCTTAAGTATTTGCAAGAGAAAATACGAACACTAACTGAATTAATGAGCCAGCTAAGTTATTTGTAGTTAATCTCCTTTGTACAGTGCTGGGTAACATCAGAAGAAAGGATTAGAAAGTCAACATCAGAGTCAAGTATCAGAAATAAATAATGCAGATGCTAAGAAAAAGATGCCAGCCATAATTATGTCTAGCCTCAGAGGAGAAAAACATACTTTTCTGCCAAAAATGTTGCAAAGTGCCTTTGCTAGAGCTTCTAAGCAGAGAAATTACAGAAATTTTTTTGTGCATCTGCTTTTCAGTAATAACACAGATGAATAGCAACCTTCAGTTACTAGTGGTTTTAGGAGAAGTGGGAAGCAAAACGCAGAGCTGCTAGATGCTTTTGGAGAGGTTTTACAGATTCATCGTTTCATGTCAGGCTTTATGAGTGTAAAGTCCCTATAGCTACACTGGATTTCGTATCTCTAGGTTATACTCAGGCTTACTTGAGTGTATTGACATCATCCTTTCTTATGTCACTACCCAAGGACTAACTCATGATATCATGTCTACGCTGCAATGATCTACAGCACTGCAATGCTGCAGTAATTGGGAAGCTGTAAAAGTCCTAAGTTTGGAAGGGGCTGGATAGAGTGTGCTATTTCAGGCACATTTCTTCTCCCCATATAAACTAGTTTCATGATCTCAGCAGCCCTTTGCTATCTCTGATCTAAAACCATTTCCCCTAGGGGGAAAAAAAAAAAAAGGGAAGAAAGAAAAGCAGAAAGGTACAATAAGCTACTCAGATAACCTGTTTGTCTGCAAACCAGCACAAGACTATAGCCACAAATTTCTCCGCTCTGGTGATACCAAACCTTACAGGCTTTACTTAAGCTGTCCACAACTAAGTCTCAACAGGAGCAAGAATCTTATATTCCTATTTAAAAACAGACAACACATGGGGGGTAAGCATAATTACTATGGTGCTGTACAAATTCTCTTTGTAGTATTTCCTTTTTGAAAATGAACTTTTGGAAATTACACAGACTATCTTCTTAAGGAACTTTACATGTTGATAAAAACCTAAAAGTTAGGAAACATAGTAACATTTTTTTTAACCATTCAAAATTATTGCCTCTCTTACAAGTCTGCATTATGTTGTACTTGCTACAGTATGTGACTGTAGGCCACTGGACCGATACTGACATTACACTGGAACATATATAAAAAAATCAAGTTTTTACATATTTCCACCCTATATTAGGGCTTAAAGGTCACTCTGATGCATTAAAGGCACTATGAGAGTCAGAAGATGAGAAAAGAACCAACAGAAGTACCTCCAAGGAAAAAAAAAACAACTAAATTTGAATCTGATTTAGTGAGATGGTGTACACACAGCTTTTAAACACACAGAAATACACGATGAAATTCCATGACTAGAAGTATACACTACTTGGCATTAAGTAGGTTTAGTGACTAACTTATTTTTTTTAAATATTAATGAGTCATACCTTTCAGTGCTCATACTTTTTCTTTCTCCATCCCTTTGGAAAGAAAAACAATTCATTAAAACCACTTAACTTAGAACTGTTGTACTTTCAATAAACTACAAATCAATCATGCTTTGATAACTAACAGCAGTCTCTTCTATAAAATCTGGATGTTAACTTTTTCTACAAATCTTTTAAATAATGTTTAAGTGAGTGTGAAACTGACAATTTTTTAAAAACTACTGTATATGAAGACATAGATCAGCCAGACAACAAAAGTGTATGTAAAAAAATACACAAAAACCCCCAACAAAATTCCCCTCTCAT
>VXBZ01012927.1:102726-127881 GCA_013399135.1 Heliornis fulica | reverse complement strand
AGGGCTGCCAAGTGCAGCGGGAGACACCCCTGTGCTCCAGCATGGAGATGCTGCTGCCTGCCTGGGACGCAGCGTCCATGGCCCTCATGTCAGGTAAGCAGAGCCGTGGCACAGCCTGAGTCTGAAACATAAGGATCTTACTATGAGAGGTGGTTAAAGTCTGAGCTCATGGCACATAAACCAGCAAAGAATAGATCTCTGCTAACTCTGTCCCATCTTTGGTGTCCTCACCTGCAGCCAGGTTCATAGGGTTTTACAAACAGGAGCAGGGAGTTGGGATGAAGGCAAGGCGGTGATAGAGGGATACCATAAAGGAAAGAGTCAGAGGGGAAGTTGGCAAGGCTGGGAGATGGAGCTCTGAGAAGTGGGCTTCCCACGCTGCCAAATTGGTCTTGGAGGGGGAGTGACATCATTTTTTTTACCCCATTACCTGTGCCCCAAGTGCTCCACCTCAGCCTCTTCGAGCTGGCTAGTGATGCTGGCTCATTTACCTGGCTCATTCACTCTGTTTCCCTGCCTCAGGACCTGGGGGTGGAGGAGAAGATGGCAAGCTTATTTGCAGGCTGTTGGGAAGCTGGGTTTGGAGCAGATCATGTTGGGTGGGATCAGCCTATATAATAATATCCCCATGCCCCCCATCCATTCCATTTGTGTGCTGCATGCTCATTAGATCGCTCTCGGTTTGCACAGAAACTGCTGAGGTAAAAATAATTCATTTTTTTTATAAGCTTGTGTCTCTTTGTTCTGATATAAATGACATATAGACCACGTGAGCAAATGGAGCTCCCATAGGAGAATAGGTGGAGAAGCTTGAGTCAGCAGAAGGACGGCAGAAGTTTATGCAGGCCTTGATACTGCCTCGATGGAGACAGTGATTTGTGAGCTAGAGGAGATGAATAATACAATTTAATTCAGCTGCTGCTTTGCAGGCTTGAGCCAAATTCCAATGTGATGTTTGAGGTACTTTTGGTACGTGATGTGACAGTGTTTTCTTTTGGGAATAATTCAAGCATGATGCTGTGTTCATTCACGGTAGTAGTGGAGTTCCCATGAACTTCAGATGGATCAGAATGGTGACCTTTAGTGAAGAAAATAATCTTGAAACTGTTTACCTTTCCCTGCTAATGCTGCTTCTTTTGTGGTTTGCATTTTGTTTGCAGTTAGCATGGATTCTTCCATCTGCCTTCCCTTTGTTTTCTGCTTCTAGACAACTCTCACTTTCAGATCCTCAGCGTCTTGCTGCAGGTTTGGGCTGTGCACCAAGGGCTCTCATGTATAAACACTTGTGGAATAAAGTTTCATTCCCCTGAAAGAGCTCTCTTTGAAGTCAGAGAACCCTCCTGCCACTAATATCAGTGTAATCAGTGAGACTTCACCCTGTGCAAAATGCTGCCCGCTCTCCCCCTGCATGAAGCATTTGCTGGTAAATAATGCAAACCATATTTTTATGAACATTAGATCAAATTTGGCAGTGAATACGCTTCAGCTGTGAGTAATGCCACTTTAATATACCCCCTCTGCACATTTTTGATCAATTTCACTTTATTTTCACAAAAAAAATAAAATAAAGTTCAGCATTGTGGGACTATTTACAGAAATGGAACCTTAGATATTCCACCCTGAATATTCGACTTAGAAGGATTTGTGCATTCGTCCAGCCTTAGCAGTTGTCAAAGAGAATCTGTCCTGCAGTCCCTTGAGCCCTGATTTGACCCATCAGAACAAGCAGCATCAGATTTTTAGTCAGAAGTTAAGGGATCCACAACAGTTGTCAGACAATATCACATATTTATCAATAATAATGATTAGTTTATTCTCTAAGGCATGAGGTAATAAAGTCTGTGTCACCAGCACCGGGGTTCTACATTTGGATGTTTTGGTTCCCCATGCAAATGCACAATTCCTTGCTTCATTTTTTTTGCTAAACTCTGGGCTTTAATGTAATGTGGCAGTGAGTTCCCTTGCCTAAGTTCAGTGTGCTGTTAAAAAAAAATATATTTCTCCAGTAAATTTGTAATCACCACCTTTCAGCTTCATTAACTGCTCATTTTTTCTTNCCCTGTTCTTTGGTAGGAATTCTGGCATGCAGGGTGCTGTGGTACATTTCTAGGGGTCTCCAAGTTCTGGAGGGAATTCTTGGAGTGTAGGGCTGCCAAGTGCAGCGGGAGGCACCCCTGTGCTCCAGCAAGGAGATGCTGCTGCCAGCCTGGGACGCAGCGTCCGTGGTCCTCGCATCAGGTAAGCAGAGCCATGGGGCAGCCTGAGTCTGAAACAAGGATCTTACTATGAGAGGTGGTTAAAGTCTGAGCTCATGGCACATAAACCAGCAAAGAATAGATCTCTGCTAACTCTGTCCCATCTTTGGTGTCCTCACCTGCAGCCAGGTTCATAGGGTTTTACAAACAGGAGCAGGGAGTTGGGATGAAGGCAAGGCGGTGATAGAGGGATACCATAAAGGAAAGAGTCAGAGGGGAAGTTGGCAAGGCTGGGAGATGGAGCTCTGAGAAGTGGGCTTCCCACGCTGCCAAATTGGTCTTGGAGGGGGAGTGACATCATTATTTTACCCCATTACCAGTGCCCCAAGTGCTCCACCTCAGCCTCTTCGAGCTGGCTAGTGATGCTGGCTCATTTACCTGGCTCATTCACTCTGTTTCCCTGCCTCAGGACCTGGGGGTGGAGGAGAAGATGGCAAGCTTATTTGCAGGCTGTTGGGAAGCTGGGTTTGGAGCAGATCATGTTGGGTGGGATCAGCCTATATAATAATATCCCCATGCCCCCCATCCATTCCATTTGTGTGCTGCATGCTCATTAGATCGCTCTCGGTTTGCACAGAAACTGCTGAGGTAAAAATAATTCATTTTTTTTATAAGCTTGTGTCTCTTTGTTCTGATATAAATGACATATAGACCACGTGAGCAAATGGAGCTCCCATAGGAGAATAGGTGGAGAAGCTTGAGTCAGCAGAAGGACGGCAGAAGTTTATGCAGGCCTTGATACTGCCTCGATGGAGACAGTGATTTGTGAGCTAGAGGAGATGAATAATACAATTTAATTCAGCTGCTGCTTTGCAGGCTTGAGCCAAATTCCAATGTGATGTTTGAGGTACTTTTGGTACGTGATGTGACAGTGTTTTCTTTTGGGAATAATTCAAGCATGATGCTGTGTTCATTCACGGTAGTAGTGGAGTTCCCATGAACTTCAGATGGATCAGAATGGTGACCTTTAGTGAAGAAAATAATCTTGAAACTGTTTACCTTTCCCTGCTAATGCTGCTTCTTTTGTGGTTTGCATTTTGTTTGCAGTTAGCATGGATTCTTCCATCTGCCTTTCCTTTGTTTTCTGCTTCTAGACAACTCTCACTTTCAGATCCTCGGCGTCTTGCTGCAGGTTTGGGCTGTGCACCAAGACTCTCATGTATAAACACTTGTGGAATAAAGTTTCATTCCCCTGAAAGAGCTCTCTTTGAAGTCAGAGAACCCTCCTGCCACTAATATCAGTGTAATCAGTGAGACTTCACCCTGTGCAAAATGCTGCCCGCTCTCCCCCTGCATGAAGCATTTGCTGGTAAATAATGCAAACCATATTTTTATGAACATTAGATCAAATTTGGCAGTGAATACGCTTCAGCTGTGAGTAATGCCACTTTAATATACCCCCTCTGCACATTTTTGATCAATTTCACTTTATTTTCACAAAAAAAATAAAATAAAGTTCAGCATTGTGGGACTATTTACAGAAATGGAACCTTAGATATTCCACCCTGAATATTCGACTTAGAAGGATTTGTGCATTCGTCCAGCCTTAGCAGTTGTCAAAGAGAATCTGTCCTGCAGTCCCTTGAGCCCTGATTTGACCCATCAGAACAAGCAGCATCAGATTTTTAGTCAGAAGTTAAGGGATCCACAACAGTTGTCAGACAATATCACATATTTATCAATAATAATGATTAGTTTATTCTCTAAGGCATGAGGTAATAAAGTCTGTGTCACCAGCACCGGGGTTCTACATTTGGATGTTTTGGTTCCCCATGCAAATGCACAATTCCTTGCTTCATTTTTTTTGCTAAACTCTGGGCTTTAATGTAATGTGGCAGTGAGTTCCCTTGCCTAAGTTCAGTGTGCTGTTAAAAAAAAATATATTTCTCCAGTAAATTTGTAATCACCACCTTTCAGCTTCATTAACTGCTCATTTTTTCTTGCATTAAAAAAAAAAAAGCCTAAAAACAACCAGTAGCTCTCCACCTCCATTCTCTCTATTATTCACTATTTTATAAACTGTTATCACACCTCCTCTTATTTGTCTTCTCTCTGATACAAACTGCCCCCTCCCCCACCCCATTCCCTCTTCGTGTATGCGCTTTCCCACTCCTGTTATCATTCTTGCCACCTTTCCAAAGAGGAAGCTGAAACAATACATTGCAACTTATCTGGCCACTAGTCAAACCATCTGGAATTTCAGACTTCACCTTAAAGGGTGGTGGGGGGAGTGGAGAATTGGATGGGGGTGTGTGTGGGGGAAATCCATCAAGTAAATTGGAAAAACAAATACATTTATTGAACTCACCATCTGGTAGCGCACATTCCACCAGCAGAACAACAACAACAACAACAAAAAAACCCCACCAAGCTAAATTCAACAAATCAATTATTCATTGTGAATTATTCACTAGCTTCTATTCCAAACAGTGCCAAGATGTGTTTGTTTATTTTTATTTGGAGTTTAAAAAAATCCATGGCAACGCTGCTGTTTGTCTTAGTGTTCAAGCGCAAAGCGCCGACCTGCACTTCTATTCTGAATACCTTTATTTAATCAAAGGAAAAGCATTAGAGCAAGAAAGGATGAAGGCAAAGTTCTCAGAGAAGGAAATAGTGTGTGTCTGTAAGGTACCATTTCAGTGTTTCTCATGAAATGGAAGGTGCTGGGGGTGACCAGACTGTTTCTGAAGCACAGACATGTAGAATGCGGAAAGGGAGAGACCGTTAGTTGTTGTGTCTGTGTTTCAGAATCACAAGGTTGGAAAAGACCTTTAAGATCATGGAGTCCAACCATACCTGTCCTCTCCTATAGTGCCTGACATGGAGTAGGGTTTGCCTCACCACTTTAGGGACCGCGGATCTCTTCTGGGATACTTCCTTGCCTGCACTCGGCTTTTTCTAGTAACTGGAAAGGACCTTAATAAAATCAGTCAACTACAGGTGAGGCTTTACTTTCACTGCTAGGCCGACGAGGAGAGGATGGGAGAGGAACAGTTTGAGCAGGTGCTGTGGGCATGTCTGGGTTTTAGTGCTGGGAGCATCCTCAGAGGTGCTGATGGGAAGCGGACGTGTCACTGCGGTGGTGGCTGCCGTGGGTGCAGGCTCCGGCCTGCGCTGGTCTGGTCTGCGGCTCGGTGTGTGCCATGGGACTGCGGGGATGGGAGTGCGGTGCCAGGCAGTGGCAGTTTATGATCTGCTCTCAGGGCCGTCTGGGTAGCTGGGAGGGCTCTGAGGTGGTCAGATCTGAGGAGTCAGCAGAAGGGATGTGGCTGGTGGTGGCTGGTTGTCCACACCCGTGGCCAGGCTGCTCCATTGGGAAGCACAGCATTGTCACAACCCCATGCAGCGCTACAGGCTTGGGGAAGAGTGGCTGGAAAGCTGCCTGGTGGAAAAAGACCTGGGGGTACTGATTGACAGCCACCTGAATACCAGCCAGCAGTGTGCCCAGGTGGCCAAGAAGACCAATGGCATCCTGGCTTGTATCAGGAATAGTGTGGCCAGCAGGAGTAGGGAAGTGATTGTGCCCCTGTACTTGGTGCTGGTGAGGCCGCACCTCGAATACTGTGTTCAGTTTTGGGCCCCTCACTACAAGAAAGATGTTGCATTGCTGGAACAGGTCCAGAGGAGAGCAAACAAGCTGGTGAGGGGTCTGGAACACAAGTCCTACGAGGAGCAGCTGAGGGAACTGGGGTTATTTAGTCTGGAGAAGAGGAGGTTGAGGGGGGACCTTATTGCTCTCTACAACTACCTGACAGGAGGCTGTAGTGAGGTGAGGTTGGCCTCTTTTCCCTGGTAACAGAAGACAGGATGAGGGGGAATGGCTTGAAGCTGTGCCAGGGCAGGTTTAGGCTGGACATTAGGAAACACTTCTTCACCCAGAGGGTTGTCAGGCTCTGGAATGGGCTGCCCAGGGAGAGAGTGGAGTCCTCATCCCTGGAGGTATTTAAAAGACAGATAGACGAGGTGCTGGAGGACATGGTTTAGTGCTGGGATGGCAGTGTGGACGCGATGGTCTTAAAGGTCTTTTCCACCGAGGTGATTCTATGATTAAAGGAGGAGTTCTCCATTCTTTCCAGATCTTTTTGTCCTGACTCAGTTACACCTAACAGCTAATTAACCCCCTAACTGAATATTGGCTGAAGGGCAGTCAGGTGTATTGTGTTGGGAAACCATGGGAAATAGAGTTACACTATGACTTACACTTTATACTGATTGTGGTCTCCTCCAGTGTAAGGTGCTGGGTGCCTCACTGCACAGTGAAAACACCAGGGGCAAGCAGAGCCTTTGTTCACACATTGGTGACATCCACACAGCCTGGCTCCTTTGGCAGTTGTCACCTTTGGAAACCAACAGTAGCCTGAAGGTGTGCAAGTGCCCTGGGCTGGTCTTGGCATCCCTAAACAGGATTTAGGTCACATCACATGAGATGTTCAGTTCTGACTTTGTGGGGGTGCAGCACCAGGAAGCCTCGATGCCTTCACCCAGGAAAGAAATTATGTTATTCACAGATATATTTCCAGAAATAGGGGAGGCACAAGCCCTCATTTGAGATTTACTCCACAAAATTGTGCTCCTATTTGAATATGTTGAGGGTTTGGGGGTTATTCTTTTAAGAAAAAAAAAAGCAGATCCCTACTTGCTTTCAGATGCAATTTTTATGCCCCTTGATCAGTGCCTGGCTGGTCATCAATTTTATGCCTGCAATTAAATTGCAGGCAGAAAATGTTCCACCATTAAGCCATGGACAGAAAAGCTGCTGTCCCAAGTTGCACCTGGAGAAGATTGTAAGGATTCTTACTGGTGAAGCAATACTCCTGATTTGAGTGCTTGCTACCTTTTTAAAACCATGGCCCAGATTTCAGGAGCTAAAGTTAGAATATTCAAAACAGTGGCATGTCCTATCTGCTGATGTCCTCAGCTACCAGGTTGCTGTGCTAAACCATTTACCCTGGTGGAGATCTTTACTGCTTCTCATGGCATGGATGCAAATGGATATTCAAAAAAAGGCAGAGGGGGAGGAAAAGAGATTGAAATTGAAACCACACAAGATTAAAACAAAATGAAAACAGAAGAAAAAAACCAAAAGGCCCAGCAAAAAAAATATTAGGGACTTTTTTTTTCCCCTTAGGAAAAACTTTTCCGTTTAATCGTATGATTTGCCTGGCTTCACTCCAAGTGTTGCTCCTCTTCTTCTCTGGCTGTTGTGGCTTCTTTGTTCCTAGTCCTGTTCCCATTGCCCTTCCACAGGTTTGCCTGAGTGTTGGCATCACCTGGATCTGTGAGGAAGAGGGGACTGGTCAGTTTTGGTTTGGGAATGGCCGTGGGAAGGGGAGCATATGCCGAGCGATGGGTGGACGTTTGAGATCTTCCTGGGCCTCGGAACTGGCAAACCAGAATCGTGCTGTGTGAGCTGGGGGACGTGGGTGATTTCAACACCCAGCAGAGGGAGGTTCAGAGGAAGATGCACTTGCAAGGGAGGATTCCACTTTGTGTTTTGATTTTTTGGGAGAGGGGCTTAACATGAATGCCAGCAATGCACAAAGCTACTAACATTTTTCATCAACACTGTCCTTGAAGGTATAGGGGAGTTTTGTTGGCCTTTGCAAGTGATTTATTCCAACAGTTATTGTATGTTCAACAATAAATTAAGTTAAAATAGTCTAATAACACATATTCACTGATGCTTTAACAGCTCAGTAACGGGCAAGAACTTCCATTCTGACCTCACTCTCCTTCTCAAGTAAACAGACAGTGGTTTGTAAGCCAGGCAAAGATAGGATCCTCAAACAGAAGGGGTAGGGAGGCTGGGAGACAGAGCAGTCTGAAATAATTGCCTTTCTAATTACTGATGTGTGATGACAAAGGACTGAGGAGGTTGTCCGAGGCTTCTCTGTTAGTGTCAATACAAACTTTTCTCCCAGCAAATAATGTCTTCAATGAGAAATTGCACTCTCAGCACACTGAATCTTTCTGGAAATGTTAAACCCACAGCGGCTATCTCTGTTTCCCAGAAGTGGATGCAGCATCTCAGGGCTCTCACTGCATGTCAAAGTCCTCTGTCAAAGCAGAGGATCTGTGGAGGGGCAGCAGCCAGGCCCACACCAGTTACTGATCCGTATTTTCTCCCATTGGCTGTGTGACCAGATAGCTTTATTGTTGGTGCCTGTGGGATTGCAGGCATGCTTGTGGGCAGCACTGGAACCAGGTGCCTGTGGGATTGCAGGCATGCTTGTGGGCAGCACTGGAACCAGGTGCCTGTGGGATTGCAGGCATGCTTGTGGGCAGCACTGGAACCAGGTGCCTGTGGGATTGCAGGCATGCTTGTGGGCAGCACTGGAACCAGATGCGTGAGTCGCTGGGGAAGCGATGCCAGAAACTCAAGAGGAACTTGAGGAGCAAGGGGCTGTGCTTTGTCAAGGATAAGGAAGGGTGTGTAGGTGTGACAGGGATCAGCAGCTTGGGGAGAAGTCCTGTGGAAGAACATGCTGGACTTAGAATCATAGAATCATAGAATTGTTAAGGTTGGAAGAGACCCTTAAGATCATCCAGTCCAACCATTAACCTACCGCCACCAAGTCTACCCTTAGACCATGTCCNCCTCGTAGGGCCTGTTCTCCAGACCCTTCCCCAGCTCCCTCAGCCTCCTCGTAGGGCCTGTTCTCCAGACCCTTCCCCAGCTCCCTCAGCCTCCTCGTAGGGCCTGTTCTCCAGACCCTTCCCCAGCTCCCTCAGCCTCCTCGTAGGGCCTGTTCTCCAGACCCTTCCCCAGCTCCCTCAGCCTCCTCGTAGGGCCTGTTCTCCAGACCCTTCCCCAGCTCCCTCAGCCTCCTCGGAGGGCCTGTTCTCCAGACCCTTCCCCAGCTCCCTCAGCCTCCTCGGAGGGCCTGTTCTCCAGACCCTTCACCATCCTTGTTGCCCTTCTCTGGACACGCTCCAGCACCTCAACGTCCTTCTTGAAGTGAGGGGCCCAAAACTGAACACAGTACTCGAGGTGAGGCCTCACCAGTGTTGAATACAGGGGGATTATCACCTCCTTGGTGATTAACTTGATGTGTAACATGAGCTCAGAAAGTCTGAAACTGGAACCAAGGTGTATTTATTTAGATATTCTCATCCTTTCCTCAGTAGCAGCCGGGACACTAGGTAACACCTCCTGGCTTGCCTCTCTAGTGTCCTTGGAGTCAGGACCTGAATGTCTACTGCAGCCAGGCAGTCACAGGCACAGACAGGTGACTGAGTTACAGGTCAGCTATGGTGATTCTGGGGTGCATCAGGGAGTTCAGCTCTTCTCCTTGCTCTGTGGCCAGTTTTGTGTCCACTCAGGAGGCTGAGAAGCTCGGTGTCACTGATATGCTCATGGTACTGGGGGTAAGCAGGAGCTAAAGGGGTAGAAGAATCAAGCAGATCTAACTTACAGGCTGTAAAAATGACCTGCTGCAGCACAGTGATGCTGTGGGGGCTGCTCCTCCATCAGCACCTACTGCAGTGTATCCACTTGTCCAAGTCCTGCTGAGGCCACACAGGCAGAAGCCTCATTCTTAGCGCTGGAAGGATTGCTAGTAATGTACCCATCACCATCTCCTCTCCTCCCCTCACCAGCCACCTTCACTCCCACACTTACCACAGCTTATTTTCTTGTAAACAAGGTGGTGTCTGTTTCCTTGAAGGCATCAGGTTTGCAGTTACACCTGGGAGGATAATGCCCAGTGATTCACTTGCACTCTGTAGTGTGCCTTGTCTGCTACAAATGCCTGTGAGCCGAGGGCAGTTGCCTTGAGTTTACACAAGGAATGGTTGTTTGCCTATTTGTATAGCTCTTTGTGTTTCTGCTTTGGGGTTTTTTTCTCCCTTCTTTTTAAATTTTTCTTCCCCCCCCCAACTTTTAACAAAATATAAGTCGGTTCAGCTGCAAGGATCAGAGGCTGCCTATTGGATCTGCTTTAGCTGTGATAGATCACACTCTCTTGCCCTGTTTTCCTGATTTGCTGGGGCTATCTCCTGTAGCCAGAGGGAGTTAGAAGAAACCAGAGGCCTTCACACTCTCTGGAAGAGGAATCGATTTATGAAAAGGGAATGGATGAGAACTGGCCCACTTGAAATATGTTTAAAGCCAACTCCATCCCAAGGCTTGTCCTGAAGCATCACTCCTGGGAAATTCAGGCAGCTGTACAGCTCCTTGGCTGTGTGAGAGTTCAAAGGTAATCTGTGCACACACCATTGCATACAATAATTGTGTGCACACTAACATTTTACCCAGCATTAGGCTTGTGCAATCACTTTCTTTGATTGCTTTGGAGCCAGAGTTGCAGCAAGAGATTTTGGGAGCTCCTCCTCTTTGCTGGTCTGATATGAAGTACAGCTTCCAACTCGAATGTGTGGATATGTTTGAGCTTCTTCTTTGTTCTCTGCCATTACCAGTACGTGGGTTGGCAGGCTGGAAATGGCTTTCTGCCAGTTTTTAATGGGAGCAGCTCCCAATCGCTTGAACGTGTGTGTGCAGAAAGCAAATGCAACAGAGGGGGTGTTTGATGGTCAGAGCAACCATCTCTTAACTGGGGAAAATTCTCCAATAATACACATTCTGTAACTTTCCCAACTCTGGTTATGACACATTTAAAAATCCATACTGCTGTGAAGTAGAAATTATAGCCAATTAAACAAGACTACCAAACAGAGCCTGTCCCCAAATTTTCCCTTTTTGTATTTGTTGAACTGCACAATTATTTTAAATTGAGTGTTGCATATTCATAAACCACATTTCACACCACCCAGTCTTCTGCTTTATGTATCTAGTTGGAATATTAGCATAGATTTCAGCAGCTCATTTCATTTCATCGATCCCAGAGTTCCTTACAGGGGACGCGCGCGTTACGCGCGTGGCGGTGCCGAGGCGCAGCCTCCTCAGCGCTGGAATAGAACAGGTGTTTAACAGGGTGAGAGTTTCCTCCCACCACATCAGCTAAACCAACACAGGGCTGCTGCTGCTGCTGCTGCTGCTGCTGCTGCTGCTGCTGCTGCTGCATCCAGCAGGAACGACTCGAGAGGTGGCTGTGCAGACATACCGCAGAGGCAGGACCACAGCGTGACTGCAGCCCATGGCGCGACCGTGGCGCTCCCGGTTTGCCTCTGCTGAGATTGGTGCTAAATCCCATCTTTGAGTACAACCTGAGGACCCAAGGGGTTATTCCAGGTGGGAAGGTTGTGCAGGTGCAGTGGGAGATGTGGTTTTGCTGTCAGATTGGAGTCACACACGCTGTTGGGTGAAGCCTCTCCTGGAGGAGCTCAAGTGCATGAGGCCGTTCGCAAGAGAGGACGAGTCCTCCGGGGTGAGGGTTGTGTGGGGTGAGTGTTGATGGGTGCAGGTGTATTTTTCCCAGAGTTGCACCTTATATAGGAGTGGTAGAACGTTCCCTTCCAGGCAAAGCCAAAGACCCACTCAGTGAAATGAAGGTTGTCCAGTTCTTGTTGCTTCTTAAAGTGCAGCACAGGGGTTGGCAGCTCCTGGAGGTGACACTTCCAAGCTGCACCCAACACATCCATCTTAGGACTCTGTGGCAGCACTGATGTGCTTCTGAGTCACTGAGGTGGTTACCTGCAGCCTCCCCCATCCCAGTGGTGACATCTCCATTCCCAGCTCTGCTCAGCTTGTCAGGTCTGTCGTGGGGTGCTGTGGCTGTTCAGGCACAGCTTCTGAGGAGAAGGGAGGGGACACCTCTTTAAGGACACCTCTTTAATTTCCACTGTCGCTCATTCTGATGATGTTTATCAGATTTCCTCTCTGACAAGTTCAGCTCAGATGAGCTCCTCTGCTTCTCTGCAAGTGTCCCTCTGATGGACAACGGGGGTGAGCCGATGCTTGGAGAAAAGGAGTGGGGTGGGGGGCTTGTAAGAGAGGAGGAGGAAGGAGAAGGGAAGGAGGCACTAAAAATAAGAAGGCCCCAAAGCCTACAAAAAGGTAAAGGAAAGGGTGAAGGGAAAGGGGAAGAAGGGAAGGGAAAGGCAAAAGCGAAGGGGAAAGGGAAGGGAAAGGAATGGAAAAAGGAAAGGAAGGAAATGGAAAAAAGGAAAGGAAAGGAAAGGAAAGGAAAGGAAAGGAAAGGAAAGGAAAGGAAAGGAAAGGAAAGGAAAGGAAAGGAAAGGAANGGAAAAAAGGAAAGGAAAGGAAAGGAAAGGAAAGGAAAGGAAAGGAAAGGAAAGGAAAGGAAAGGAAAGGAAAGGAAAGGAAAGGAAAGGAAAGGAAAGGAAAGGGGAATTGGTTAATATTGTATGAGTGGCTTTTTAAGCCTCCATACCACGATTTTCAGTCTTTAAAATACCTAACAAACCAAGTGCCATCTTCATTGTTAAGTCTGCCAGTGTCATTGTCACACAGTTAATTCTGTATTACCAGCTCCCTAGCCTTCTTCATTTCCCCACTAACACACACAGACCTTTTTTTCTCAAACACTGTCTTTCCTCTGTGCTTTCACAAGGTTGGGTGTTTTTTTTAACCCCTTCCTACCCCAGTCCTGTGTTTGGAAGTGCCGTAAGAGGTTTGTTCCATTTCCAAGATAGAGGGATGTCCTGATATATTGTTCCCAGCCACCCTCTTTGTGAGGGTACATCAGAGGATGTCCCAGGAGAGGAAAGGTAATGGGGGTTCTGAACTAAACTTCCAGGTCCTTCTGCACCTTTTACCTTTACATTCTTCAGCTGTGATGCTGGGAGGACCAGAAGTGGTCTCTGTCTCCTGCAGCCGCATTGATTAACTGCCTGTCCTAAAGGGAGTCATTTAGAGAAGGCCACCAATTAGGGGGACACATAGCACAGGCACATCTGTGTCTCCCTGGATGTTTCAAAATGCCTTTTCCCAGGCTGGTGCCAGCTTGGCACGTAGCCGGCAGCGGTAGAGCTCGCTGCGGGGCACTGGCACCACCAGCGCAGGGGCTCACACTGGGAACCATCTCTTTATAAACCCATCTGGGTGTATGGGCTCTCACCAGCTGGGAGGGACAGTGTCTGATAGCTGTCACCTCATGTCAGGGGAGAGGAGCAGCCCTCAGAGTGTCGGCTCTGCTGGCCACATAATTGTGTACACAAGAAGTGACTGAGAAACCCGCTGTGATGAGCAGGACCTGACTGAACAGAGCGCTGCTCGCTAACGACGTTGATGAGTTTTGCTTGTGGATAGCAGTGAGCCACATATTTTAACTCCCAGGAGTACAAATGGTCCTTTCAGCTGTTGTTTGGTTTCTCTTTCTGCTAGGCTGGCTGCTGCACATGTTTTTTCCCTGTCATGTGTCTAGCTTCTCGGTGTGTCAGGAGAGCTCCGAGGGGATGCTGCGTGCTGGATTGGTGGCATCTGCCATCTTCTCAAAAGGAGGTGTTGTTAGATGGTCTTTGTGGTTTGCAGACATAGGGCTGGGCTCTCTGGGGCTGATGGAGTGTCATGGTGGTGACAGCTGCCCTGAAAGTTCAGAGGTTGGTTGAAGTGCTGCCAAGTATCAGGAAGTTTTCAACATTTATCAAGGGATGTCTTGGGTCTGGAAATCAGCAGAGAACACATTTTGCTTGGAGATTTCCAGTAGTTCTTGTATTAGTAAGAGAACTTCCCTGCATGGCTTAAAACTGTAGAGAAGTCTGAGAATGGCTGGCTGGAAATCATGAAAGGTAGAAGCAAGGAGTTTTGGTTTTGGCATCATGTTTGGAGCAAGAAGGTTGGTTCTTTTTTCACCTGAATCATTCTGGTAATGTGGAAAATCTCAGTGGCTTCAGATCCATCCTCTTCAGCACTTACTGTCAGACACAGACAGGAAAGGTTGTGGCAAAGGGGTGGCTGAACCAGAGGGAACTGAGTAACTCACCTCATGTATCTGTTTCAGGCTAGACATGACATAAATGGGAAAAGGCAAAGATACAGCCACCCATTGATTCCCTGTGCTTTCAGATAGCTGCTCAAACATGCAACATTTCCTCCTTGATAGTGTTTCTGTGGCATGTTACTGTCCATCTGCAAGAGATTACATATTTAGCATCTGTCTACCCATCCATCAGCATTAGATTTCTTAAGGCCCCTGGTAATATGGGGTTTCAGCATCGTTCTTACTTGCCACCTGCTCTGTGCTTTTTCTGAATCTTTCTCTGCAGAAAATTCCCCCTGTTGTGGGCATTTGCTCTTTTGTGTCTCAGTTTGGTTAAAGACTTACCAGCTGTCTTTCACAGAGAATGTTTTTATTGGATATTATATTCTTTTCCTCTCTGTAGTTTTCTTGAATGTAAACTCAAAGTCTGGCAGGTCGAGACATTTAACCCTGCTGTGGGAAGATGCAAGCATGGCTTGCAGTGCATTGCTGTTTCCAGACAGCATGGGACAGCTCACTTTTTTGCAAATACTTGTGATACCAGCAGCATGTCAGAATTCAGACTGGCAGAGCTTCCCAGTGTGAACCTTTTACTTGTGATTAATATGTTGGTGTTTTTTGTTGTTCAGAACTATTAAAAGAACCTTTGTGGTGCGTGGAAAAGTGGCCGATTTGGACACCAAAGCACACATGCAGGTGAACATCTTGACCTTTTAACTGCCAAGCTATTAGCCATGCAGTCAGATGGAGAGATCCACTGCTGAATCTACCAGGACATGTTACCTACAGAGACCTACAGCTACTCCACTCTTGCAGATCTTGGATGCTTCACAGGACGTGACCTTCACTCTTGAGATTCACCCTTGGCATGTAGATAGTCAAGAGGTTGGACTGACTGGGTTAGAAAATTGTTGTAAACACTGTACAGGAGTTTCAAAGCTCTGTTGATGAAGGATACAGGTTATGGAAAGAGTATAAGCCAAATAGTTTGACTTTTTTTTCTTTTCTTGTGATTAAAAAAGAAGAAAAGCAGAATCTAAATGCAGCCTGTCCCTAGCTGAGTCACTGCATTATTGTAATAACACTTAAAAGCCCTGATACCGTTATTGGCAAAGTACACAGATATGTCAAGGAACAGGCCTTGTCTTCAGAAAGCTTGTGATCAAAAGTCCAGATCCTGAAAAGCCTCAAGAACATGTTTAGCAGTGTGTTGCAATTATTATTGATAGTAATTGCTATTATGGAACACACAGTTCCCAAGTACCAGTCAGGAACCCAGACTACTGGGCTCTCTAATGATACACAATAAAGACAGTTCCAGAACAACAACAACAACAAAAAATGACAGCCAAAATGTTAAACATTGACCCTCTATTGGATTTCTTACAGTGCATACAAATTGAGTGCCTGTGTGAGGCTCTGCAGACACTAGGCATAAAATAGAGGAAAAGATAAGAAGTAGATACAACAAAGATATAGGTGGAAGCATAAGGTAACAATGTAATGTAATATTAAGAATATAAATCTAAGATAGGATGGAGAATATTCCAAGAGCTTGGGTTTTTTCTGCACCATTAACCTGATCTCATTGCTCACCAGAATATATATAGATTCCCTGTTCTTATTTTACCTGTGAAATGTACAATTTCATATATAATGTGTGATAAATAGGATGTACAATGGGCGAGAATCAATGGTGCAGGAGAAACTTTAACATATGGAATTGCTTGACTTCCAAGTGCTTGATTTCTGAGACTTAATGGCTTAGCAATGCTGAATTTTACTTGTCCTGCAGATATATGTGTAGGGACGTGCCCTTCTGAAGCGCTGGGTGAAACAGGAGCCCGGCTCAGCCGTGTAGCAGTGACGTGCCTTTAACAAGAAGACCTAATGAGCTTGTTGCAAAGCCCATCTGTTTGACAGGACATTTGTTGAGTGCTGGTGCAGCTGGAGTGGGATTCTCTCTGGTGGGAATAGATGGACAGGCTGATCATTTTTATACAGGAGAGCTGAGTTTGTGAGAGAAGAAAAATGGGGTTTGCGTTAGTTTTGCTTACCTTTTTTTTTTGTTACTTTGTTTGTTAATGGCTGGAGCTCTTTGAGGATCTTTTCCTGTTTCAAAATTGAGATAAGAAAAATGCATTCTGCCCCCCACCCCTCCACCCCCCACCATAACCTTGGGGATAAACTGGGCTGGCTGTAGAATGACAGATATTTTCTCCTGTGGAGTGGGGAGTGCTGGGGTTTAGAACATGTTATTTTAGACAGATATCTATTTGGACAGAGTGAAAAACCTGAAGATGATAAATGGCCTGTATTTGCACATTTCCCAACTGAAATGCTAGCATTACTGGAGGCCCATTTCCCAAATCTGATCTGAAAGACATGCTTCATACTTATGTCTCTTCCTAGAGCTTTTATACCATCATAAAGACTTTAGTATCCCATCAAGACATATTAACATTTTTCCTTCAGCTGGGATGGTCTGAAAGTGGCTTATTTTCCAAAACTCATCATGCCTTCTCTTGGTAACAAAGAAGTCCCATATATCCTCACTTTCAGAGCTCTCAGAAGCTCAGGGCATGAGGGAGGCTCAATGTGACAGCAGAATAGGTAAGGACTCAGATGAAGTCTATGAAAATACAGCCAAAGGCTCTCAGGGAAAAATCATTTTTACCACTAGTGCCTTTTCCCAGTGCAATGACCACAGCTGAGGTTTTGTTGTCTCCTTTCTTAAGGAAGAAAACACGCAGTGATAAGCATATACGAGAGTAGAAGGTAGCAGATGCTACGTGGAAGCATTATGTATGAACATAAACATAAATATATGATGGAAAACATCCCCTCACCCCATCCAGTTTTCCTTTCCTTCCTTCTTTCCCTTTCAAATCAGATATATTAATATTTTATTTTCGTGCAGCTGTAGGGGAGACATATATTATTGAAGGGATCGTATTTTCCCAGAGCCCTTCCCCATTCCTTGGCTTTCCATGGCAGTTAAAAGGCAAGTTTAAAAAAGCAAAATAAACAATGGCTTTTTGGGTTGGACTCACAGCAGTGCCAAAAGTTCCATCCAAACACTGGAGGAAGGACTCTCTGCATGGTTATCATCATGCCTTGAGTCCTACTTGTCTTATTGGGACGCTCAGCGTGGCCATCAGTAAGGTGTCTATGAGACTTCTGTCAAGTTTGCCTCTTAATAAGTAATAGGGAGTGTGGTCAGAGGGATGGCATCTGTCTCACAGCCCCCACTGCAGTTTTGGATGGTGCATTTGTGTGTGTCTCAGGTGATGTCGAGGCACAGCACTGCCCCATTGGTGTGGCACGCCAGAAAATGCGTGTGCCCAAAGCTCGGAGGGAGGAGGTGGGTCACGGTGTGGCAGTCTCAGGCACAGCAACCTGTGCTGCTGCTTTGGTGGGTTTTTCTCTCTGAAACGAATCTGAAGGTTCTTCATCCAGGGAATTAGGGAGATTTCAGATGCACAGAATTAAAATCAATTCAGCAGAGCTTTTCCTGGTTTCAGCTGCATGGAGATGACAGGGTGGTGCTAGGAGCTTTGTATCCACACTCAACAGGACACCTTGCACAAAATCTGGTCAGGACACTGATTGCTCCTGTTAAAAACCACTCCTCAGCCTGACAAAGCATGAGGGTGTTGATGAGTCCACCTGTAATTTCAGATTCAAAACAGCCTCTGAAAACTGATGAGTTTTAATGGAGCGAGTAGGTGTCCCCTCCAGAGCGGCTGTAGGACGGTGTGAGTGGCCCTGGTTTTCTGTCATCTCTTTGTTGATCTCTGAGTAAGATAAAGCAGAGATTTAATGCTTTGACCCAGAGATAACAAGTATATACCAGTCATGTTTGTTTCAGCATTTCCAATGCTCACACGGATTTTTCTGGAGGGTCTTCTGGCTGCTGCATATGTCTTTTAGAAAAAAATCTGGGGAGAATAAGCTGACCCTACAGGCTGATGTTAAAAGATGTGTCTCTCCAGCTTTCTCTGGCAGTAGAAGGGGGGTGTATCTGAGAGCGAGGGCACTGGGCACAGCCTGGTCATCTGCCTGCCCCACTCCCTGCCCCCCACCTGCCAAATTGTTCATTGAGAAGCTTTATCACCTCCTGGTGCACTCTGAGGAAAAGTCCTGTGCAAAATTTTCACTTCCACTGTAGCAAAGGTGTTGGCACTGTTTAGAAACCTGCAGCATCATCCTCCAGGAAAATCATGCAAGAAAAGTGGCCTTGCTTTGTCTTAGGCCCAACCTAACTACCTTTTGGCCCCCAGGGCCGCCCCCCAAGCCCATCACCCCTCTGCTTGCTTCATGGCTGAGAAGGCTGATGCAGCTCTGACAGAAATCTGCATCCTCCTCTGTGTCCTCCCCCTTCCCAGCCACACACAGAAAGAAAATTCAATTAAGCAAGTGATTTGCTGTTGTGTTTAAGTTACAATAGTAGTAATCACACCAATTATAGAAATCAGGTTGGCAATCATGGACCCTGCCCTCTGGGTGGCTATTAACTTCATTCCAGTGTGTGATTTCCCTCCGCCCCACTGAAATTGGTGAATGTCACCTGTGTATATCCCTGCTCCTCTAGGATGTAATAGCATCTTTAAAACCTAACAACCAATTGCTGCCCTCACACGTGCAGTCAGATTTATCCCTACCTCTCTCTATTACAATAATGAGTGGGTAGCAGATGTAGTCAAATGCTGTTGCAGTATTCTCCCTCTCCCCTCCCTCCCTTGCCCCAGCAAGCAATAGTTTGAATCTTAAGCAGCATCTTGGATTACTTAGTGGAAACATTTCCCAGGCCCAGGGGAAAAATAGTTACACAACTGCCTAGGATCTTTTTTTTTTCCCATTTTCCCTTTTTTTAATTCCTCAGTCCTATCTTTCTTTCTACTTGGGTGAATCTTCTTTAATTATTAAAACTGTACAACGAGAAGCACCATTAAATATGATGACAGATGTCTCCCTCTGTTCCTCCTCTCCCATCCCCAACATTATCAGTGGAAATCCCTTCACAACCAAAACAGGACTTTGTTGCAGGGAAATTTTAGCTGTGATTTATACATATATAATATTTTTTTTTCTTTCTTGTCCCTCATGCGAGCGTAGGCAGATTTCTTGTCAGGTTCTTCTTGTTACCTCTTCCTCCGCTCTACAGGCAAGAGGATGCAAGATCAAAATACATCTGGCTAGAGGAACTGTTTGAGAAAGAAGCTGTCAGCCCAGTGTCTTTGGCTCAGGGAGGAAACTGTGCCTCTTTCTGCCTTGAAATGCTGAGACAGCGTATTTCAACAGAGGACCCCAGCTTGGGGATGTAACAGTACTCTCCAAACCCAGAAACACTCAAATCTCCTTTCAGTAGAACTGGTCATTGCTTGATTGTACCTATGTATGAATTCTGGGAGAAATCAGGTTGTGACATGTGGAGGGAGTGAGATGAGGTGATGAATGAGATTAATCTTGCACTCTTTTAAAAAGGCTTCAGGATCTATGAATAGAAGTGCCAGTGAGGGAGGAAACAGGATGATGATTGCTTGTATTGGTACTGTTCTGTCATTGCTGCTTTGTGCTCCAGGTGCTGGGAGATCTGCTCACAACTCAGGGCCAAACGAAGATCCAGAGTAAGAGGTTAGAGAGCTTCGTGGAGTCATGGAATGCATCTCTCTGAGCAAGCCAGGCAACAGTTGGCTTTCTGGGCTGCAAGTGCACACTGCCAGTATATCTCATTTCTTGTGCACTTGTATTGCCAGATCCTTCCCCAGAGGCCTGCCTCAATCAGTTCATGCCCCAGTCTGTGTTCATATTGGGGAGTGCCCCAACCCCGGCGCAGGACCTGGAATTTGGACGTGTTGAACGTCAAGAGGTTCATATGGGCCCAATCCTCAAGCCTGGCAAAGTCCTTCTGGGCAGCATCCCTTCCCTCTGGTGTATCAGCTGCACCACTCAGCTCAGTGGTGTCTACAAACTAGCTGAGGGTGCACTCAAACCCACTGTGTCATTAATAAATACGGGACAGTACTGGTCCCAGTACAGACCCCTGAGGGACACCGCTTGTTACACATCTCCATATGGACATTGAGCTGTTGACTGCAACTCTTTAGATCATAGAATCATAGAATCTTTAAGGTTGGAAGAGACCCTTAAGATCATCCAGTCCAACCATTAACCTACCGCCACCAAGTCTACCCTTAGACCATGTCCTCAAGCACCGCATCTCCCCGCCTGTTAAACCCCTCCAGGGATGGGGACTCAACCCCCTCCCTGGGCAGCTGTTCCAGTGCTTGAGGACTCTTTCAGGAAAGAAATTTTCCTAATATCGAACCTAAATTTTCCCTGGCGCAGCTTGAGGCCATTTCCTCGAGTTCTGTCACCTGTTACTGGGAAGAAGCAACCAACCCCCACCTCACTGCAACCTCCAATGTGGTGATCCAGCCAAATCCTCATCTGTCAAACCCATATCTGCAGTTTAGCAACAAGGATATTGGGTGGGACCCTGTCAAAAGCATTACAGAAGTCAAGATGGATGACATCAGTTGTGTCCATCAAAGTGTTATCTCATGTGCAGTACTATGCTCCCACTTTGCCTGCCTCTTGCGGTGCACAGCAGCTCCTCACACCTCCTCCTGCTGTTCTCCTGCCTTCCCCACAGTCAGTGTGTCTGGGTCAGCTGTTCTTCCATCATAGCATTTGCTACAGGCCAGAAAAGAGGCTTAGGAGGATGTTAATTTAGATGCTTGTTCAGAAGTCAAATTAGCTTCTCACATGCCTGCCTTTTTGGGATCACTGTTTTTCCTGTGATTGGTCTGCTGCATTATTTACACTTCTCAGAAGAGAGGTGCTGAGCCATCTGGATTTGGAGCATGGCCAAAGCTGGTTGGACTGCCCACAGAATTAAGATA
Source organism: Heliornis fulica (assembly GCA_013399135.1). Classification (NCBI taxonomy): domain Eukaryota; kingdom Metazoa; phylum Chordata; class Aves; order Gruiformes; family Heliornithidae; genus Heliornis; species Heliornis fulica. The sequence goes on along the minus strand of VXBZ01012927.1, from coordinate 106,878 downwards.
GAGCTGCCACGTATTGGGAATATCAAGCTCTTTAACAGGTACGAGAGCGGCTCTGGGGTGGCGTTTTCCCAACATTCTGTGCCTGGTAAATCGGGCAGCACTGAAGCATTTAAGGGATTCTCTTTGTTCTGCCTGTCCTCACCCACCTGTCTCATGCTACAGCTCCCTAAATCAGCTCCTTACAAATCTGTGGCGTGTTTTGCTCGACGTGTCTACACAACACAGTGAGGACCAGGCCAGTCACTGGAGTCACTGTGGGCTTTGGTGTGGGGCAGAGTGGGCATGTCCATGTCATGTCGTGACCAGGCTGCCTTGGATCGGTGCTGTGGTAGGACTCTGCCCCTTACCTAAGCTCCTGAGCCAGCTGTCAGCAAGGCTTGGTCACACTACTGCTCTGGCCAAGATCCTGTTCAACCCAGAGTGTGTCTAGGGGAGGATTCTGTTCAACCCAGAGTGTGTCTAGGGGAGGATTCTGTTGAACCCAGAGTGTGTCTAGAAGGGAACCAGTAAACTGGGACTTAGAAGATCAGGCAAATGTCTGTTTCCATGTTCTCCTTTCCCTAAGTAAGGTGCAGTTCTCCATCAGTCCAGTGTCTTTAGCTCATGCTATTGGTGCCCCAGGGTGTGTGGGCAGTGGGGAGGGGTGCCTCCCTCAGGACACAGCTCCCTCCCAGGCTGGCACCACCCTGCTGCAGCTGGTAGTGAGGTGGCTGCTTTCCATGGGTGCCCTGGCTTGATGTTCTGTGCTGAGACGTGGGCTCTGGCACGGCCTCCTGCAGCGGGTTGAGTGCGTGCACGGCTGGGGCTGGGCTGCAGCACGCTGGGGTTTGGCAGCAGTGGTGGGCCAGGTGTCTGTCTGTGCTCTCAACCATCCCCAGGGCAGGCCATAGAATCTTACAGACAGCAGTAGTTTGCTCCTAGAGAAGGGAACAGATGGGGAAGGGAAATGGCAGCGTTTCAGGATGTGCAGGTGTTACCTGCCACGGTGCCACTGTCGGTTGGCTGCACAGCAAAGTTTCACTGGTCTTCCTGACACCTTGGCCGGCCTGTGGGCTGAGGGACCTTCCAGCACCCTGGTGGACAGGGGAGAAGAGGGCTGCTGTGTGAGCCAGTCATTCCTGTGTGCTTTCCTGCCCAGACTCCCAGCCATGTGTAAATCTCCCCCTGCTCCTCACCTGCCAGAGCCCAGGGCGATGAAGGATCAGGTGGCAGGTAGAGTAATCAATCTGGAGGGCTTTTAGCAGCACGTCCTGCCGTGGTTTGACAGCACATCTCTGTCAAGGAGACTGTGTCTTTCCTTGATCGATAAATCAATCTGTCCTTTCTTACCTTTGTCAGTCATTTCATGCCATGGACAATGTAGAGCTGGCACTTGGGAAGTGCTTGTCTCCCACCAGAGCCCCTCAGGGGTGAATCAAAGTCCATGGCCTCTGGGGGATCTCTGCCTGCAGCTGATCCACATCCCATTACCTGCCTGGATTGCCGGGTGGCATCTGCTTGTTTGAGGTGGGTCCTCTGTCAGGGTGTCTCGTTGACAGGCCCGAGTGTTTCCCCTGAGAAGCCTTGGGCCTGTGCCCACGTAAGCCACATTGTCCTCATGTGTCATCGACTCAGACATCTCTCCTAGCACCCTGTGCAATGGAGCTCTGCCAGCCTCTTCCCTTGCCTCCCTCAAGCACCCACATCCACTCTCTAGAAGAGTGTGGGTGCTGTGTTTTGAAGCATGGTCTCCCCTGGCTGGCTGCTGATGGAGGCTTGGATGTCAGTGCCAGGCGTGGGCAGAGGTGAGCTGCTGAGGAAAGAGGTGACCTCAGTGAGCTGCTGAGGTTTGCTGGATGGGGCTCTCTCCCCTGCTCCTCCATCTCCCCAGCTTGCTCATCTGGGGCCAGCAGAGCAGCCCGGATGAGCGGTGTGGGCAGGGTGGGCTGAGCTGCCTGTGCCTGCCTGCTAAGGTTTCTAGTGACATAGCTTGTGTCAGCCTCAATCTCCTATTTATCTCCTCTTGTTCCTGCTGTCACAAGTTTTTCCTGTGATTGCTGAGTGAGGAGGGCGGTGACGCTGGGCATAGAGGGACTGGCAGACAGCTGGGGCCTCAGAGCTGTGTCCTGCGTGGTGCCTGCGTGTTGTGATGTCTTTGCTTGTTTTACTGAGGGCTGGACCGAGGGCCACCCATGTCACTTTGCTTAGGAATAGCAGCCTGTGTTACTGCAGTGAAAGGCTGCATGCCTTTTAGCATCTCTTCCACAAAACTGGGATGGGATTACACAAGACCACCAGAAAACGATCAGTTCGAGTGTTTGATGCTAATTTAGGGCATCTCCCTTGGTTGCTTTTTAGCTCCTGGCTCTTTTTGGGGAACAGCTTTTTCTGCAAAGAGCTCCAAGTCCAACTAAAAGTACAAGTCCCCTTGTCCTGAAGGGGATCCCAGTGCTTGGATGCCATAAAAATGCCTCAGCTTCACCCTGGGAATTCCCCAGGCTAGTTTGGAAATATTTGGAAACACTGAAACCGAGATGTTGGGGAGACTGGAAATTTCCAGCTGGAGTCACAGGGAGCCACTGCAACGGAGTCATCTGGGTGGCAGCACCGGGCTGCAACCTGTATTATCCTGTCCCCTACCTTTATGCTTTAACAACAAGATCAGCCTTCCTCTCTAGACACATCTAATTGTATCCTTAGGCTATCATGACTATAACTACACTGCTGCTCTAATTAGGCTTACAGTTCAACATCTTTCTTAATTTCTCCTTTCTTTAATTTCTTTGAACTGTTTTAGACAGCCTTCCTAACTTAACCAGTCTTTCATCACCTAACACCCTTCATCTCTCCCTCCCTCTCCCCTGGATGTGGCTGTGGCATGCCAAGCCTCTGTAGGAGCTCCTCTGCAGCTGGTGGAGCATCTCCTTCCATTCAGGTGGCAGGGGAGCCACAAACAGGGCAACAAGAGTCCTCTCCTCACCCCCAGCTTGAGGTTCAGGGAAGCCTTGGAGTGCTGCACAGCAACAGAATTCCTGGATGACCCTGGATTTGTTCCCCTCTTAATTGTTCTTACTTCTTTTTGGAGGTCAGGCCCTGCCATGTCCTCAGAGAATTTAGAGAGAAATGGGGACTAACGGCTTAAAATTGTAAAATGTGGTTCTTGCCTCAAAAAAATGGCTTGATAAAAATAGTCTTTTCCTCCTCTGTTGCTCTAATTCCTATGTGACTCCAGGTCAGTAGTTTTGCTCGCTTGCAGATGGAAAAAAAAAAGGTTTTGCCATCTCTTTCTCCTGTTTGTCACAGAGCTCCAGGAGAGAGACCTGGAGCTTCTCAGCAAGACACCTAACTAAGGTCTAATTAAAAAATCGGGGTTGTTCCTGGGAATAAGGGTTGGGGGGTGGGAAGGGAGAGAAATAATCCTCCAAACACCAGTTAAATTCATAGATCTTTTCTTAGATCTGCTTGAGAGTAAACATGGGTGAGAGTAAGAGGAAAAGTGAACAGCAACTTAATCCCTTCCGTAGGGCACAGCAGGAATCACAGATCTGTGATAAACACAGTTGTATCTATTTACAAGGAACTTCTTCAGGAAATTATCTGTAGACATTCTGGCCAAGAAGACAGTTGCAGAGCCTTTGTGATGCAAGCCTGCTTGCCTCAGACATACAGTTGTGCTGTGTCACATAGTGCCAACCCCCATAATGCCAGTATGCAGGCTTGTAGGGCAAGGAAAATAACACCAGGCTTTTCAATGTTCTACTTTCCACAGCTCAGAATCTTTTATCCCCCTCTTGAGTTCTGCTTGGGGAGAATGCAACTGTTCCCCTGTAGGGTTTTTTTTTAGTTTAAAGGTGTAAAATGTTTTTCCTCTGGCTGCTGTAATTGCTGTGAACGGGTGTTTTATACGGGGGCTGCTGTCTGCTCACAGAACCCTTTTAAAGAGAGGAAAAATTCAGAACATCAGAAATAGGCTGCAGACTACATGAACCAAGTGTGCAAAATCTCCCTGCTCCAGCCCATCCCACGTGCAAAGAACGAAAAAGCCCTCAGGTCAGCTCTCTGTTAAGCTTGAACACACACATCTCTTCTTATGCACACATCTGCGTATGAGGGGTGTGTGTGGCTCAGAATCTGGGCATGAAAGTCCTTCATTCCCAGCAAAAGAGGTTGCTT